>VYZW01006445.1:3792-19795 GCA_013401315.1 Balaeniceps rex | reverse complement strand
TCCCCCTCCTGCCGCTGCGCTGGAGGAATGAGGAAGGGACGGTGCCGGCCTGCGGAGCTGTGTGCCTGCTTGGTGAAGTTGGGCCGCGTTTGTAGGTGTTTCGGCTGCCCCAAAGCCCGCTGTGTGTCCTTTTGTCTGTCTTAAAGGAAGTTGCACGGTGTGTATTACTGATTTACAGAGTCTGGGTTTAGCCAGACGTTCATTCCCACAGCTGCTAAATACTCGACAGCCGTCCTTTTTTGCTGACCCTTTCCCCTCCCTCTTGGAAACTAGGTTTCCTATAAAGTAGTATGGAAGTTTATCATATTTGAAAAACATTTAATCTTCTTTCCATTTCAACCCAAATAATCACCAGCCATTAAGCTTGGTCTACAAAAGCAGGTGGGGGAACTTGCTAATAATGAGCACAACAACCTGATAAATTGCGCACTACTTTAATCTCTGGTAATGTGTGAGAGAGAGAGAGGTTTTTTTCAGAGTACCTTTTGAATCTTGTTAGGTGCCTTTGGTATTAATAATTATCTATATATATTGGCATCATTTCATAAAAACATGGATTTTGGCAACCCTATGGTTTCTGCTTAAAAGAAACTGAAGAGATGGAGTAAGACTCTTGCATGTGAATATAGAAGTATGTGAATAGAGCCACCTAGAGATACTTGCTGCAGAATTATCAGGCCTCCCTTGCCTTACAGACTGGATCACGCATTTCCAGATATTGGAAATGCTAATATATTTCCTCTCCTCACACCTCCTTCACAACTTGCTGCAGTCCTCCTAACATCTTGGCACAAATCTTTTCTAAAGAAGGCTTGATGAATGTTATCAGCATGCTAAGGATTTACTTATAGAGGTATATGTAGATAAGCTTAGTAAATATTTTGCTTAAGGTTATACTCTCTCTGATTTATCAGAGTTCAGCTTTTGCTGTAGAGCCTGTTTAAGATGGTCTGTGGTTTTGAAGCATCAGAAAATGAGGTAACGGTGCTCTTAGTCCTTGAGTGTTGAAAGTATCTGGAAGTATCTGCTTGGTCCAGTAAAGCAGCTGTTGAGCACTCTGGCTTGAATTTGACCTCCAAACGAAGCCTAGACTGCCAGTGTTTTCAGAATGTGGGCTGCACGTGTGGTGGTTGTAGTTCATTTGTCCGAAGACAGGGTAAGAAGTTCGTTTTTTTTGTTTTTTTTCACCAAAACCCCTAGACTGGTGGAAGACTCTGGAGCACGTAATAGCTGTCAATGTTTTGAGGATTAAAAACTGTTCTGTTGAATTACATATCTGCTCCTCATG
The DNA here is from genome assembly GCA_013401315.1 of Balaeniceps rex. Taxonomy (NCBI): domain Eukaryota; kingdom Metazoa; phylum Chordata; class Aves; order Pelecaniformes; family Balaenicipitidae; genus Balaeniceps; species Balaeniceps rex. The sequence continues at coordinate 18,507 of VYZW01006445.1, read as the reverse complement.
CTTTTTCCCTTCCTTTCATGGAAAGTAACACCCACACTGAGAGTTAGAAAAACTGAAGGAGGCGTTGCACCATTTATAGAAGCCAATCGGGAAAGTTTCTCTGAGCTTTGCAGCTCTACATTTTATGGGATTAGGGCCTGAAACAGAACGCGCTTTAATACTCAGAAGCTGTGATACAGGACTGGTTAAGCTGAATGAATTGAGTAGCATCTTTTCCATTTAAAAAAAAATAGTGTATGGTGGTTTCTCTCCATTTCAGCTCAAATTTTATGGAAAGGGAGGGAGTGTGGGCTTCATCACCAGTGAGCAGTTTATTCATGGAGTCAAGTATGTAGATAGTCGCAGAGGACGTTACTGTGCTGCTGATTGTGTTCACAAGCACTTATTTTGGGAGATACTGGCATCTGTAAAATGTGCTCTTTTTACTACCCGCAAACATTACACCCCAGTTGTCCTTCCAGTGGAAAAAAGAACTTGTTGATATTAGGACATGACACTCTTGTAGCTAGAACTTTTTAGGCTACTATCTTAAGACTTCACCTAGAAGTAATTGAAAGGTTTATTAGATTTTAAAGACTACAGGGTCTGTTGTTTGGAGGAATGACAGAAAAGATGCGACTGAGGGAAAACTTCAGCGATATGTGTAGAAAAAAAGTTTTAGGGTTTCTTGTTGACTTACTGGGTTTTTTTTAATATTGTCCACCGGGGGGGAGGGTGAGCGAGCGGCTGCGTGGTGTTTACTTGCCGGCTGGGGTTAAGCCACAACAAATACTCAAGTAAAGCTAAAACCCTGAAACTTTTGTCCAGGTTAAATGTATCAGGTTCTGCCACAGTGTTTTCTCATAGGTGTGGCTGATGGTGGTGTTGGAAAAATAAGTGCTACATCAGTGTTATTTATGTGATAGTATCTGTATTCGGAACCCCATATCTGGTAAGCTCTTGTCTGCTCATGGTGGTAACAGGAGTAGAGATGTACCCCAATCTCCGAGTCCTTCCTTAGCTTGTTCTTCTCTAGGCTGTATAGCAATATTGCAACCAGAGTCACCTTTCTTGTTTATCTGCATTTCTGTGCCCACTTCCTTCTGGGGCATTTGCACTTTATTCTTTTTACTGCATGTCCTCTGCCCTCGGACTACCCAGTTTGCTAGCCTGCCCTCCTGCGGTGCTGTGTACTCTTGAACTTGTAGGGGTTCTCCAGCTTTCCTGTCCCCACACAAACGTAAACATAAAATTATTCTGAGCACTGTAGATACCCCTGGATAATGGTTTCTATACTCAGCTTCTCATATGAAATTTCAAGGATTGCTTAATGGTGCTCGCTTTTCTGTTCACTCTTAAGGGAAGAATCGTGTGCTTTGAAACTATTCTTTCTAAACAGAATAATGCACTGGATGGCTTTTTAAACCCCCGAGCTCCTCGGGGCCCTGTACTGAATGTGAGATGCTATTAAGGTTGGATCTGCTGTATAGGAGTGAGTGGCAGTTGACCAGTTCTTTTGCTGTGGGGTGACTTCCCATGGGAAGGGGGAGCATAAATAGTGCCATTACTTCCTCTTGACCTGACACCATATGTCTGCGCTTCTGAAATCTAGTTATAAGAATTGATGCAAAGAGAAAAGTATTTAGATTAGAAACTGTCCTTTCCTCCCTCTCACACAGGCATTGGTGTGTTTCTTTTTATCATTGAGAAGCTGTTTAATATCTTTGGTGTTGCATCTTCACTTACATTGGAGGCTGTTACTTAGATTTTGTAACTCGGCTATAAGTAGATGGAAGGCTACTTGCTCACTGCTGTCAAAACAATCTTGCCTCTGTTTTTCTGGAGGACTCATGACTTCAATGAAAGAAAAACTGGTTATGGATGATGCTGTGTTCTTGGATAAAGAATGCAGGGAAAGAGCATTGACATTTACGCAGTGGTGACGGTGCCTGCTAGTTAATACGTAAATGGAACAGTCTATAGATGGCTCTCAGATCAGGCCAAAAAGCCAAATTTTTGTTGACTTTAAGACATGGTTGCTGGCATTTCTAAAAACTGAGTCTCTGATTTTTAATTTGGTGCATCTTATGAAAGCTTAAAGGGAGCATAGGAAAGATGGCTGTTCAGTGGGAGCGCCCAGAGTAGCAGGAATTAATGTCACTTTTCTTAATGCCACTGAACACAGTATTCTGTGATAAGTTGGGGGAGGGGAATGAACACATGAAAGGTGTTCTTGGGTTTGTTTAATCTAAGTGGGATAAAAAAGAGGGAACAAATGGTAAGCTACTATGGAAATCCTAATCCTGCAAAGCAGATATAGGATACCCTACATTTTCTGTGACATGAAGCCACAGCAGTCAACGCGTTGCCTGTCATAAATACTCCTTTCTGAAAATCTCCTTGCTCTGGTAAATTTCTATGCTGCTATGAACGTCATTACAAAAACCTGTGTGATATATTAGAAAGTAGGTGATGTTTAATGATTAAATTAATGAACAAGTCAAATATAACTCTTCAAATCTATGAATTGTTTTCAGATGGATAGCTTTTGTATTATTTCTTTGCCTTCCTTTTGGTGTATCTGTTTTAATAATTGTTTCGGCTGCTATGGAAACACTTCAGGATAGGGATAGTAAATGTTCTTCAATACCCTTTTCTAATCTCTAATCTTCTGTGTGTCGTATCCTTTCCTTGTTGGAGTAACACGAACATAACAAAATTTTCTATCTGGCCTCTATGCTTACATCAAACATAAATGTTAAATTAACTCTTGAGTAGTCATCTCTATCTTATAATTGTTGGTTAGTATATTTGACTTGATAAAGTTATAAATATCAGGAGAGAAGTACAACTACTTTTTTCTTTCTTTTACATCACACATGATTTTCTAATGACACTTCAGGAATATTAACTCTAGAGAAATGCACTAATATGTGTGTAGACTCTTAGAGTCAAGTCATTCTCTGGAGTCTCATAACTGAGGAGTTACCCCCCCACCCAAATAGATATATTACATCAGATGGGTAACAGGATTTTTTATTAATTCTTCAAAGCTTTTATCACTTATGAAATTGATAATGTGCCTTCTTTATGCAGAAGTTATCTTTCAACAACATAAAATTAGAGTACTTGCTGGAAAATGTTAAAAGCATATTTGCAGCACCAGAAAAGCCTCTCATGTTCATGAACTGTGGGCACCATCACCTGTAATCCCCTTCATAAACTGATCAAATTCCATTTTTAGAAGGGGTTGGGTATTTTGCTTCTGCAGCTCATGCCTTTTCATTACCTTACAGCTCTGATCAAGTAACTGTAGCTAGAACTCGATGTGTTGTCTTCTGGCAGTAGCCTTTAATTATGTTATCTGTGTACCATGTACTTTGATGCATTGCTGTGTGTACTGAAGGTGTGTGAAAAGCATTCATAGTAGAATCACGTACAGAATCAGGGACATACGCAGCCCCAGAGAAATAGGAATGAGATGGGGTATTCACATGTGACTGCAGCTGTGCTTCAGAAATGCATGGTGTTAGGTTCTTGAGAGAGAAGAGAGAATTTTAGGCCCTTGATGTGCTCACCAAACATCCCCAATAAATCTACAGCAGATGAAAGACATTTCAACAGTACATAGTAAAAGAAGGAGAGAGCGTTTTGGTTTGGCATGTGTTAGACAAATTCTGCTTGTGAGCTCTATTAGTTATTTATGGAAACCAATACCATTTTTCAATGCAATACAGATAGACAGGATAACAGGACTGCTGCTGCAAAGATTTGACAACCAGTGAGGGGGAGAAAGTCAATGATGAGAGTAGTATACTGCAAAGACAAAAGTATGAGCACGTGGTACTAATTCTGTGATGGAGAGCTTACGTGTTTGAAGAGATGGGGAGAAGATAAGGTGGTTGTATGCATTCTTTCAGGAGCCTTTTTACAATGGACTCGAACACAGCTAGGCTTAGGAAAGCGAAGATGTGAAATGTCAGTGTGGCTGGGCCTCTTGTTTGTTAGCACAAAAATGCATTTCAGTAGCAGCTGTTTGTGCTGGGCTTAACTACACGATCATGAACACTGGAGAAACTTCGAAGACCACCATGGATTTGAATGGAGGTGGTCAATGAGAAGGAAACTTTCAGAACAGTTAGAAAAGATGGGGTTTTTGTAAGCAGTGTACATCTAATGTGTTTTTTTTTTCCTACTGGTTGTATTCTCGACTAGATTTCTGGGTAGCAACCTGTAGCTTCAGGCTCTTAGTAGTGGTCCTGAAGAGGAAAAAGCATGTCTGGGCATGTAAAAAGTTCCTGTGAGGCAGAAAATAGGAGCAAAGAGCCTTTGGAAGTGCAGCCCATATAAAAGAGCAAGCAGAGGACTAGTTTTGTTTGGATTCCAGTACAGGAAGAAACAGGCTGAAATGCTAAAGAAACTAGAAATTATATTTAAAGTATGGGATGTATTGTCTATCCAGTTCTTTTCTGAAACAGAGAGGGGGCAGATACCTCTACTCCCGCTTCTCTGTGCATGCTTTTCTTCCTCGTGTGCTTCTTTGTGCTTATAGTTGTAACGCCTCTGTAAATATCTTTTTTCCTGTACCTTTCTCTGAGAGGCTGGCTTCATTTAGTGTCTCTCCTTCTCCAAGTATAGGTCCATTTTCCAATTCAGGGCTTCTGTTTTTGAATTCCCAACGATTTCCACCCACCCTTCTCCTTTGCAGTCTCCTCCCTGAGCAATTCTTTGTACTTTTTCTGTGTGGATATCATCTGTATTACTAGCATGATACCTACTGAATTTTCTTTTTAATAAGAGCAGATTTCTTCTAGTTTGGGGGGAGGGGGGGTGGGTTTATCCCACTTTTGTCCCAATCTGTAAAAGCAGTTTTATTCGCATCCCAGGAGCAGCTACACAAGCTGTGAAACAGTTCACCGTGGAAGATGTCTTCTGGGAGGCACTTTAAAGAGCACTAGAGGTCTGCTTCCCTTTGGCTTGGGCCTCGAGCATAGTTCTCTGTCCCATTCCCTCCTACCAGTTTAGATAATTTCTGTGGTTCTCTGCAGTTGTCAGAAATTTGAAACACTCCTCAGTCCTGTTCCTTACCCACGAAAACGCAATTTCCCAGCTGTGGCCAGAGGGCTGTGGCTGCCTCAGCAGCTCTTTCAGCCAGCTTGACTAGCAAAGTGCCCTGTCTGTCAGGGCACAAATGGTGCAGGTGACTGCTTGTCCTGAACATTCCCAGTTGCAGAGCAGACATTAGGGGAACATTGGTAGCGATTGGTGAAATAGTTAATTCAAAGGTTAAACCTTCTCACTTTAAAAACACATGGCGTCATATGAGACAACAAAAATGGACCTGAAAACTCAAACGGTGTGGGAGGGAGGTTGAGAGAAGAGGGAGAAAATACACGTCATTGAATTTGTAGACCCTTTGCAAAGTAAAATAGAAGGATAAGTACAAATAACTTCTTTTATTTTTTGCTAGAAGGATGAAGTCAACAGCTGTTAACTGTACATACAATGTTGCTGCGTTAGTATTTTAAATTACTTGAAACACATGGGTTTTTTTAGTATTTGTTTTCCAATGCAGACTATGGTAAATGTTCTTTTATTCTTTCCACATTAGAAATAAAAGGGTTGGAGGGTAATGAAGTGTTTAGAGTGACCATCTGCTCCTCATTTAACTAGCTATTTCCATTTATTTCTATGCATCAATTTAAATATATCCTGGACCATTAGCTGTATTGTGATGAGATTATTTTGAAATATTTGTTGAAGTACCAGATTCAGACTCCAGCTATGAAGCATGAAAAATATTAAGAGTTAATTTATATTGGCTGTTTATGTTTTTGATCTGTACAGATTCAGATTATTTCCCTTCCTTGTTGTTATGAAACCACAGATAGTTTATCCAAACAAATACCAAATGTTGTCTTTTCTTTTTTTTTATTTTTTTCAGTATACTGACAAACACATTGAATTGAGATGTTACTGTATTTCATGATTTTAATACATGTGGTACAGTTTGTATGATAAATAGAGACTGGAAATCCTAATGGAGGATCCATTTTAATGTTTGCGAAATACAACAAACAACTCTACACAAATATATGCAGCATGTAGGTCCTTTCTTTTGAAGAACTTGGGCTCATATGAACAGATCAGTATCAGATATACAGTTAGAAAAGCATAGTGCTGCAACTTAGGGGTTATGACCTGTAATTAAATTATTGTAGACTGCAACATTATTTCAAAGGATAACTTATGCAAGGATGAATTCTTTTGTGGCTGTTTGAAAATAATGCTTTTCACAGTAGTTCTTTGTATTACTAGTAATTGATTGTATGTGTTATTTTTGTTGGTGTTTCTTATATATATATGTAAAAAATGTAGACCTGAGAGGAATTTTGTACCTTAGCAGTCTTGGCTGGAAAAACACCTATTTCTTCTTCTGCCTAAACTGAGACTAAACAAGGAAACCCACTTCCCATTTTTAAGTTTAAAGTTTCTTATTGTGTACATTTCACTATGTGAGGTCTTGTAGGTTATGTATTAGACAATAAGCAATTTCAGTTGGCTGTGTTAAGCTTTAACATTATCCTAGGCTGTTAACAAATTCTCATTTTAATATTGATGGATAGAATAAACATGCTAACTGCATCACATCTCTTTTGTTGGTGTTAAGTCTGAACAAAATTACTTAACGTCCAAATGCTACCCGCTTTAACTGTGCAAGTGAATGTTTTCCACTTTTTATGAGAAAAGGAGCAGTTCTACTAAGTTTTTTTCCTTTTTCTCTTTGTTCCCATCCAGAATTGGTCAAGGCTGTCTTCTGTCATTTAAATAAATCTCTTTAATACCTTGTTAGTGGTTCCTGCAGCTGTGATATGGTATGAGTTTAAATTGAGGGCTTACATTTATGTAAAAAGACCAAACCCAAGAAATTCCATTTTTATAAGCAGATCTGAAAACACCAGTACTCTGTACAATCGTTGTGTTGCAACAAAGATCACTATTCAGTAGAGATGCAAATCCTCAGTATGTAGGTTTTATATTCAGGCTACTTACTGAGTGGAAATTCTTCCCGAATAATGAACCTTCCATGAGTGCTTTGCTTTGAGAGATGATGAATGATGAGTCTGTTATCTCTTTGAATTAAGCAAATAAGTGAAGAGTGGTGGTATTCTTCAAAATAGGTCATATCACTAGGGTAGGCAGCACCCTGGAAGTGTAAAGTCCAGTGGGCAGTATCCACTGATCTTCTCTCATGTTGTGATCTTTGGATGCCGATGTGTATCTATGTGACTTCAGACATCCTGCTGTAGCTCTGCGGAGGGAAGAGCTGGTTTAATAGAGCAGCAATATAACTTGTTTCCTGTGCAGAAAACGCTGTTTCTCTTCCTCCTTCTTCCTGCTGTTTCATGTATCGGGCTTGATTTAGGTTTTTTTCTTTTTTTTTTCCCTGCTGCTCAGCAATGAAGAGAGAGTGGCAGGATGTTTTCTTGTTACCGACATCCCCTTTCTCTGAGGAGGAACGTTCCCAGCCCTGCTCTGTGACTGTTCTGAGCCCCTGAGCCTCATCTGCCAAGATCTGGTTGTGAGCTGCGGCTTGGCACACCTAGCTGCAGGGTGGCTCTACGTGTGCCCAGTGTCTGCCTTGCACAATTAATTCTGTGCGCAGCTCTCGGCAGCGCGAGGGAGTTCTGTTCTTGACTTCCAGTTAATTAGAAGATGTTAATTTTGGTAGGTTTTCTTTTTAATGGGGGGACCCTCCTCACTAAGACAGCAGAGATTGACGATTCCTTTTACAGAGGCCAGTGAAGCCATTATATGTTGACTGTAGTGCTTCTCCTTTTCATTAATTCAGGCTGATTGCTTAAGCTATCATCTGCCTGTAGGTTTGCTTTGTCTCCCTTCACTCCTCTCCTTTCATACAATGATATTTCACAGTTGGCTTTTCTCTGTTGGATGAACTGTTGCAAAACTTGTAAAATAGGGGATTTTCTTAGGTGTGAAACTGAGGGAGCCTTTGGGGCATCAAAACATTTGCCTTGGTACTCGAATTGTTTGTTGTGAACAGTAGGCACTTAGAGGGGACTTTTTTTTCTTATTTGATGGATACTAGTAGTTCATGAACGTGCTTGATCTATTTTAGGAGGTCAATATATGAGGAAATAATTTGCACAACAAATATTTTTATAGTATTCTTAAAAATTTACAATTGGAATAAGGTTGAGGTTACTCATTGCCTTCACTTCTTTTTAATCATAGAATCGTAGAATGCTTTGGGTTGGAAGGGACCTTTAGAGGTCATCTAGTCCAACCCCCCTGCAGTGAGCAGGGACATCTTCAACTAGATCAGGTTGCTCAGAGCCCCATCCAACCTGACCTTGAATGTTTCTAGGGATGAGACCTCCACTACCTCTCTGGGCAACCTGTTCCAGTGCTTCACCACCCTCACTGTAAAAAATTTCTTCCTTATATCCAGTCTAAATCTACCCTCCTTTAAGTTTAAAACCATTAGTCCTTGTCCTGTCACCACAGGCCTTGCTAAAAAGATAGGTCCCCTTTAGGCTCTCTCAGCCTGTCCTCGTAGGAGAGGTGCTCCAGCCCTCGGATCATTTTTGTGGCCCTCTTTGGACCCGCTCCAACAGGTCCATGTCCTTCTTGTGCTGAGGGCTCCAGAGCTGGACGCAGTACTCCAGGTGAGGTCTCACCAGAGCAGAGTAGAGGGGCAGAATGACCTCCCTCAACCTGCTGGCCACGCTTCTTTTGATGCAGCCCAGGATACGGTTGGCCTTCTGGGCTGCAAGTGCACACTGTTGGCTCATGTCCAGCTTTTCATCCATCAGTACCCCCAAGTCCTTATCTGCAGGGCTGCTCTCAATCCCTTCATCCCCCAGCCTGTATTGATATTGGGGGTTGCGCCGACCCAGCCCTTGCACTTGGCCTTGTTGAACCTCATGAGGTTCACACAGGCCCACCTCTCCAGCCTGTCCAGGTCCCTTTGGAAGACATCCCGTCCTTCTGGCATGTCAACTTGAATCCCCTGAGCTATGTCCTCTTTCATTGGTATTGCTTACAATTGTTTTTTTTCTGTGTAGCATGGTGATGCACGATTTGCATTATAAATTTATCCTATAGTAAAACCTTTCTGGTGCATCATTTCTGGCTTTGAAAAGTAGAGATGTTGACAAAATATGGGGAAAATGAGGAAAGAGTTTGAGCAGTTGTCTGTGTATTAGCAAAAACAGACTGAAGTTGATTACTGTGTTTATTGGAGGGGAGTAAGAATGGAAAAATTCAGCACTGTGAAACAAACCCAAGTGATTTTTTGTTTGCTGCTATTGAAATCGGCCAGCAGATATTTTCATTTTACAGTTCGTGTGCTTGGATTTTGATGTATTTTCACATTAAACACCCAGCATACTTTGGTTTATAATTTGATTATAAAGTGTATTTTAAAAAATAGTTCAGCTGTTTTGGCAAACATTTTGCTTTAAGAATGCCGTGAATGGTTAGGTTGCAAGGAAGATAGGGCAATATTTAAAGAGTACAAATTCCTCTTGATTGCATATGCACATTAAGAATGTGGTTACAGCCAGGAAAAGGGGACCCTAATTTCTCCCCCCACGTTATGGTATTAGATACTGATAGAAGAATTTAATCTTATTTTAGCAGAGAGAACAGATCATCTGATAACACTGCCAGCATGATCATAATCTGAAAAATTGTCAGATGAAGCAAGAAGATATGGTCTTTCATAAATAGAAAATATTGTTAATCGAAAGTTTGTTTCAGAAAGCAGATTTTTTTTTCCCTGTCACAACTGTCAGTTTCTCAGCATTTGTGTAATGCCAGGAGAGGAGAACTTTCCCAGCTGTTTCAGTAAGCTGAAGTGCAAGTGCTATCTTCAAGGATAGCCCTCAAAATGAACTTTTTTCTTTTGCTTTCAGGATTTCCAAGGTGTCTTTCTGTTTACTGAAATCAAAAGTTATTTCTTAATTTAAGGCAGACAAAGCTTTTAAGTAATACCAAAAGTCTTCAGCAAGGTGTTCAGAAAAGCTGTTGTTTGCAAGCTACACAGCAAATGAATGGTTAGGTTGCAAGGAAGATAGGACAATATTTAAAGAGTATGAATTCCTCCTTACTGCATATGCACTAACCTCATTAACAGGATAAGGCTGTCAAGACTAGGGCAGCACTATATGACTCGTGGGAGCTACCAAATATAGATCCTGTGAAAAGTCCCAGGCCTGGGGAGCTCTCCCTACAGAGAGCAGCTCTCTGAACAGTGCCGCCTGCTTTCCTGCAGGAGTTTTGGGTCAGACTCCAAGTCCTGGTATGTATCTGGGAAGAAAGCTTTTCTCCCACTTCTTTTGTGAGTCTTAGAAAACGGCAAACTTTTTGTACTAGTTTGTAAAATGGTGCAATAGTCTGTCTGCATTGCAGAGCTGATAACAGGCGAGATGGAGAACAAAGTTGTTCTTTTGTTTCTGTGGTCTTGTTCCTAAAGTGAAAGCACTCATTGGAAACAAACAGCCAGATAGTTGACTGACCCTGTGCAATCCAACAGCAGTTTGTGGTGCTGAAAAAATGTCCCTGAAGGCACAATATGAATTCAGTGCAGTTCCAGAGGGTCAAGGTGTGACCACTTTGTCTACTTCCAAGGCTGTTGCCTGCTTTGCTTGTAAAGTATGTTCTGTGAAGTTCCAAACTTGGGTGATGTCTGCCTCTGCACAGATGGTAGTGGAAGCTCTTCAAGAGACAAACCAGGGAGCGGGAGACTGGGTGCAGGGCTGATGAGGAAGTGTGTGCTCTGGAGTATACTTCTGTTTCTGTCCTATACATGGACATAACCTGCAGTGCTAATAAACTTGGAGTGGTTTTATCGCTAAAGGATAGGTTATAAATGCAGAAACAGGAACCATAGTTAGTGCTAGGAGACAAGCGTGTAGCTTTGGTTTCAGAGCTAAATGAATTTATGGTGTTATTCAAAGTGACTTTTGTATCTCAAAAGCCCTTGTGAGGCTGCTGGTTCCTGGTGGCAGTATGGAATGGAATTGATGTTTGAGGTAGCTAGGATTTATGATGCACATTTTCTTTTTGTACTTTTGCGCTTTAGTAGGGAGGGAGGGAGACAGTTTCCTTGTGGCCTGACTAAATGAATACAAACTTATACATACTAACAGGACTTCTTGTTTTTATAGCAATTATTTTTCAAAGGGAATTGTTAGAATGAAGGATTTGCAGAAAATAGCTAATATGATTATTTTCACCTGTTTGTATCTCCCCCCCACCCCCAAGCCCTGGCAGTTCCATTGCCACTTCCAATAGAGCTACCGCATTTGCTAACAAGAAAATTTGTTTTGGGTAAGTGGCTAGCAGAGGTTCCAGCTGTCTCTGTTCCTGTTTGTTTCTCCTTTTAACATCTTCTGTTAAGGCTGTTATGATGATGTTAAATGGAAGTCAGCTGGCTGTTCTCCCTAGATACTGTTTGGACTATCACTGTTTAAATTTCATTGGTGAGTTAGTCATATGGATGGCTTGTAAATGAATAGGTTCTGAACTGTAGATTTGTTTCAGGTCAGAAAGGATCATTGTGAACACTTAATCTGTTCTCTTTCCCTGATCAGTCTCTAGAACTTCTTCCAAGAACGTGTTTTAAGCCTGTCACTTTTCAGCATCAGCTCTCTCCTTGGATCTCATTAGTTTGTCTGTCTTTAAGAGTCTTTAATGAGAAGCAGTTACTTATTCAGGTTGTATGTGGGCTCTTCAGAATAGTAACAGGTCTTTTATTGTATCTGATGTTTTTATGGTCCCTGTCTTGGTACCTTGTCTTGGTACCTTGTCTTGGTACCTGAGCAGGCATGTGACGAAAAGTCCTGGGACTACAGAGAAAAATATTCTCCATGTGAAGGTATGTGAAATTCACATGCAAGCCACCTCTTAGTCTTATCTTTGATTGTCTGAATAGACAAAACCAAAATTTATTTCAAGATACTTTTCAGACTCAAAATTATTCTTTGTAGCTTTTTTTCTGACTTTGTGCGTAATGTGCAGACATTGGAGCTGGGCACAGCAATATTGTTATAATGGTTTGCTGAATGTTACATGAAATGGCATTGCTCCTTACTTAATGTTCCCTTGTTACGCATTCAAGGCTCATGTTTACTTTGTTGGCTGTAGCTTTACACTGAGAGCTCATGGTCAGTTGTTTTTCTGTTGTTACACCAGAGTTATTACAGTACTGCTGAAATCCAGGGCACTATCTTTGACCTAGTGAGTGTGAGTGAAACTTTTGTTCCTCTGTGTGTGACCTGTGGTTTCACTGAATTCAGCTACAGTGTGTTGATGCAATTCTGCATCCCCAAGAGATGCAAATCAGTGTGTACAACCAACAAGACCCATCATCTCCTGCTACTGTGCCAGTTTTGTGAAGTTCAGCATGAGTGATTTTATTAGTTCCCTCCAAGGGAAACCTGTCCGGTTGTTGTGAGCAGAACACTTCAGGATTACACTGACAGTGCTGCTGGCCAGCTGCTTTCCTCCTTTCCCTTCCTGATTATTTTTTTTTTCTTTAAAATCTGCCTGTCATGGACTACACACATCTATTTTAGGAATGCTTATGCTTGCTTTTGTCAGACTGTCTCATAGGCTGTGTTTTGAGAGTACAGGTGTTTCATGGTCATACGAGTTCAAAGAGTTCTTGGCTTCTTGTTCCCATTCTGGTGCTGCAGGCAGATACCTGCCCTTTCAGCTGTTTGTGGGGCTGTGCTGAAAGCCAGGTCGGGGATCAGGTCCAGAGATGTTTCACTCTACAAAGTGCTTTTGCAACATTCAATGTCAGAAATTTGTTAAAGGTATGACATAAGTAAGGGGCCAAGCAGTAGGGAAGAACCTGACGAGGGCATGGGAGCTCTTTAAGGCAAAAATGCTGTAAAAGCTCCAGTGTTCTTGAGTTGCACCTTGAGGGTATAAATAATCCCTTTAGGAATGGTTTGATTCATGTACTTAGTGCTTTCATAGCTCGATCATGTGAGTGTTCCTCATCTGCCCCACTGAAGTCCGCCACATTAGTATGAACTGGACAAGAAATGCTTAGTTGCTGCAGCGATGTGTTTCAGTGATACAAATCATGGCAAGTAGCTCAAGCTAGATCTGCAAGAGCTCATCTGTGCCGAAGTCTGATATCTTGAAGAAACATGTTCTAAGGTTCCTTATTGCCACTATCAAATAAATGTGTAGTCTTATGGAGGAAGAAGTTAGACTTGTTTTATGAGACTTAATTTTCTTGAAACTATGATGAGTTGTATAAATTATGCTGTTGTTATTTAATTTATTGCTGATTGGACCCAGATGTCTCTAGTTTTTATTTTTGGAATTTAATAGGGAGCCACAATTGATAAGGGTAACAAAGCTGATACCAAAATTAGAAATATTCTAGGAATTTTAGAGAAGGTCACCTTTTTCTAGGTTTCATCTGTGGAGTTTCAAATAGAACCAGGGCCGAAAAGATGTTCTGATGGTCATTCCCTGATGCGGATATCCTGTGATGGAGTACTTCTCCTACACTCCTTATCCCTTTGAGGCTGGCTCCAGGTGAGGTGAAAGATGACTATGCTGTTGAGGGAAAATGACATTCCATTGAGCAGGGCCTGGACTCCTAACCTGTCAGGTATCCATCAAATTCAAGTGGTCTCATTTTAATTGTATATCTTTATTTGTAGATATTCCAGAAACGAGTCTTGCTGCTAGTACCAAATTCAGTAATTCTTGATTGTGAATAAAATGGAAAGATAAGAAATTCGAATTGAAATTTCTAATTCCTCAATTCCTTTTAGTTTAGTCTCTCACTTGAAAACTAAACTGTGGATGAGTTTGACCTCATGTTGCGTTTTCCAAATTGACCTTACAAGGTTTAACAATTAAGTTACACATTTATGGAAAGAAACTTTGTTTAAGAACATGATCTAAACCAACACTTTTTAAGAAGCAAGTGAAAGATTATTTATGTCTTGAAAGCACAAATGGACAGTTCTGAATCATGCTGAAAAAGTTCCAGTGGAAAATACGCTTTTAGCTCCAAATTCACAAGTTACATTAGAAAGACAGGTTTCAACTAGAATGACAACTATTTTAAACATTTGAATAAACATACTTTTTTTTGGGGGGGGGAAACCAGAGAAACAAAGTTTTGCTTCAGGATTTTCTTTCTTATGACCAACTAGTTGGGTTCTTCTGATGGCTTGTGAAATAAATCCAATTGTCAAAATGCTTGAGAAAACAGAGTACATGTACAGTCAGGGGCGTGGTGCTGCAACTGCAGGGTGAGGGAGATCAACTTGAGTTCCTGGTCTGGGAAGCTAAAGGGTGAATGCATGCTGACCAGAGAGCTGAGACGTGCTGTTTTTAGCGTTCATGGGTGAAGGTTTCCAATGTAAGATTTGATTAATTTTTTTTATTATTATTATTTATTTATTTTACACCGCAGGCATTTGCTGCTCCTCTTGTGATGCTCCCAAAGCATCTTTTGCAGGTGTTTTACTGTCTGGGTAGTAAGGTGACAATGTCTATAATCCCCTTCTGGACAGAAACACTTGAGGCTTTGATAAACTGCTGCAAAAAGATTACTGGAGACTGCCTAAGATGTTATTGCCTTCAGCTGTCTTGCTCTGTGACTAAACTGGCAGAGGAATGTGTGTGCACCTGTTTCTTAGCCTGTCTGTTGAATAACCTGGTAAGAGTTTA
>VYZW01006441.1:0-58713 GCA_013401315.1 Balaeniceps rex | reverse complement strand
GTGGTCCTCTGGCCACTCATCTGATAGGGAACCTCTACAGAAGGCTACAGTGCCTTTTTTAGGGGGCATTCTCCAAGGTGTGCATGCACTGGTGTTCAGATCCGTGTCTGCTTGCATCTTAATGGTGTAATGGGCTGTAGTGCAGTACAAAAATCGGGTGCTACATTCCCAGCATCCATGAAGCTCTCTGGAATGGAGAGTTCCGAGACCAGAGTGAGCGTTAAAACAATAATGTTAATATTTTTTTCCAGCAAGAATCTTCACAGAGAAAAAAAAGAAAATTGTGCTTTGTGGTGTTTAATTGATTGAGCTTTTTGGGAAGCTAGATGATAAATCACTTAAATTAGGAGTCATGAGAGCCAATTACTGCCAGATAGTCTTCTGTTCTGTGCCTCCAGCAGCTCTGCAGTGATACTAGTACAGGCAGTGAGTTCTGCAGACCTTTACTAATAGAAGTAAATAACAGCAATAGACAATCCAAATGAAAATAAGATGAAAGAACTACCCTGAAGACCATTTCCACCTCCCCTGGATGTAAATATCAAAAGCAGACTGAGTTATAGCTGTAACTCGTTTGTGGTTCACCGCTCTAGGATGCTAAAGGCTATTTATCCACTTACATTTTAGTAACTGTAGATCTCAGCTGGCCAGGGCTCCCATTCTCAGGGCCATTGTACACATGGATTTCCATGGGTATCCTCTTTTTTCCAATGGAACATTTTTCTGTGAATAATTCTAGAATTTTGCATGTTTGTCCAGGATTTCCAAATACCTGGCAATCCCGGATGTATCTCTTGATTCTCTGCAGACTTGTGAGCGTGTATGGTGAGTGCATCTCATCTAAGAAGCATCAAGTATTGTACACATGTCCTGCATGGCGGTCTGCTCCTGTGCAGTAGATACAGCACAATCAGAACATGTTGGACACGCTATATATCTACCAAATAAGCATCTAGAACCTGAACATCTTGAGGAGCCATCAGACTTTCTGCACGTTTGATCAACATATTCAGCAAGTCCATGGGATTGCTGCCTATATAGGTTTTTACAGCACGTGCATGCATTGTAGGGAAGCATAGGCTTTCTGCATGTCTACTGCATTATGTATATAGACATATTTCTGCCATTCGTGCCCTGCCATTGTGCAAAATTTTATACAATCCCACAGCTAATGCTTAATGATTTGCAGTTTGAAAGGCAAGGTCTAAAAGGCAGATAAACAGGAAAGGGGAAGAAGAGTAATGTTATAAAGGTCAACAGCTGAATTATTGCTTTAAAATTGTTCTACTTTGTTGTGCCTTCCAACATTAAAAGGCCCCAGTGGGGTTCTTCTGATGGCTTTGATGGAGATCACTTGGCTTTATCCCATAATCTTTCATCATGTTCATAACTCTTTTACGCTGTAGTTTGTTCCATTATCATCAATAAAAAAAGAAATGTATGCATGGGGATTACTCATAGGAGGAAAAAAGTGAAGGACTGAGCCTTTGAAATAGGTCTAAAGGTGCAAAATTAGAGTTTGGAGCTCAACTTTCTAAAAAGGGGTTGAGAGCTGGGCTGCTCTGGAAACAAATGACCTCTGAAAGGTGTAAAAAGAAATCAGATTCCCTAGCCAGTTTTTCATTTCTGCAAATATGGAGTATAGAGGAAAGGGAAGGTCAGAAGGCCACTACTTGTTGTGCAATGTATAGCATCCATTAAGTAGCTAATTTGCAAAAAGGGTTGCTTTTGGAAGTTGCTAGGCATCAATATCCTGCCTTTACCAGGATATCAATGTCCTGCCTTCACCCTGTTCATCCAGTGGGTAATCTGAAGACTTACTAGCACTGGCTTGCCTTTAGCTGGCCAACTGCCCTGTGACCTGATACCTTGCTGGGTGACTGGCACAAGTGGAGCTGTCGATTAAGTCAGAACTTTCTCATGTGGTTGAATTTAATTCATCACACAGTTAGTGGGTCTATTCCTATATGGGCTTCTGAATTAGATCTAAATACACCATCAAGGAAATAGTGAAGCCATTTGTTGCTTTTCTGTACTTACTATCTTTTTTACTTCAGCAGCTGCCTTTGCACTTGTAGATAACACCATCTTCCAAAGTAACGTTAGCTATGTTGTCAAAGTAATAAATCTGAATGTTAGGTGTAACTGATTCAGATGTGCAAACTTGAACAGGTATTTTTATTGTGAAAAACAATTGTTGCTGAATAAGTATCTAACAAGGAAAACATAATTATAAAGAATCTTTTCCATCTCCTGCACTAATTGAATGAACAGAATTCTTCTGTACTACTTTGCAGACATAATCTGTGATTGAATTATTGCATTAACACTGGGTTGCTGTTTTACCTTTGCCCCACTCAGCAGAAGAGCTTTCAGACTTCTGAACTAGAAAGTCTCGATTATCTTTGTCCTTCTAACTAGAACTGTGTTCATATAGGACCTTGAGATTGATGATATTTTAACCACATTAACTTTCCCTTGGCTTGTCGATGAAGGACCTGCCAACCAAAAGTGGAGAGGACTGGGAAGAATCCTTCTTTTTAACAAGTATTCATTAATTCTTGCATAGAAAAGATAGGTTCATAAATTCTGTTTACATGTAGGATCATCAGCGGATTCTTCCACCCACTTCTAAGAGTTCAGTTCTGGGTTGATAAGGTCAAGCAACAGCTACTTGAGTAGGTAAACTGTGCAGACTTTTTTTTTCATTGTGTGTTGGTTGGCTTTTGACATTTTTAGTTGCTATGGCATCTACTCAAAATAGGATTTTTAAAACTGCAGTTGATTCCCTGTGATAAAACTGTGGGGATCTTTATCTTTGAACAATAAACTGCAGGTGACATTTGGGATTCTGGTGTTGTCACTGTGGAACAATTTTTTAAAGTCAAGTCCTCAAAACCCTTTGTTCTTACTTAGGCCATTTGGGTGTCTTATACGACTCAGAAACTGCAGAGCGTAATACTTTGCTGTGTTTCTTTCTTAAGCTGATGTCATCTGAAATAGAAATACTGCTGAAGCCATTGTATTTCCATTTGATGAACACTACTGGTATCACAGTAGCAATTCTAGGTAAGACACGATTATGAATTATGCAGGAAGAAACACTTCCTCTGTTTCTAGCAAATCCGTAATTCTGTAGCAAAATTTTAAGATTTTTTAAAAATATTTTTATTCCCAAGTTTTTATGGGATCTTCTTCAGTGGTTGCACCACGAAGTCATACTAATGCGGGTTTTCACTACACCAGCAACAGCAGCTGCAGTGAATACAGAGGGAAGAAAAAAATTCCTTTGTTATTAACTGCTCTTTGGATGATAGAGACAAGGATTTATCTTTAATCTCAGAGCACTGGCCTTAACTACCTGGTGCAGAGCTCTCTGAAGGGAGGAGAAGCTTTCCGTCAGCTTCATGGGCCCACGGGAATAGCTGGAGGAATGAAATCCTTGACTGAGCAAGTTCACAGATGATAGATAGCTTGGGGGCCTGGGAAGCACACGTCTGTCACGTTTCTCGCACCGTGAAAAACTCACTCTGCTACGTGACACTCCCCGTCCTCAGGATCATCTCTATCATGTGCGCCGATGCCACGGAGGTCAGAACCAAGCCATGTAACCAGGTGTACATCCCTGCCATCTGGTGTGGAGCTCCAGTGAGTATGGAGTGTCAGTCTTGTACACTGTCACCTGACTAAATCAAAAGCAAAAAGCTGACGAGTATTGTCCATTTTATTTCAAATGGACTTCATTCTTCTCCCACTGAAACCGTTAGCAACCTTGCCAGCAGGTTTAGCTGGCCCATGCCTGAAAATTAGGGGAAACAAAAATGAGTCCTTGCACCTTGACGTGGCGTGGCTTGCTGCCTCATAATGAGAGCTCTCCTTTGTGTTGACCTAATCCTGATTGCACTAAAAACTAACGAGTTGATAAACTACCGCTACGTCATGATGAAGAGGTCACTTCAAATATAAGTCCAAACATCTTTTGAGTCCCTTGTGGAAGGCGGCATGTTTTCCACAGCAGAGTGTTTGCCTACAGAGCTTTCCTCTCACAGTGGCTGAGAGCCAGCTCAGGTCAAACAGGCTCAGACTTCAGAGTGATGAAGTCAAAAGGAAGGAGAATGTTGACAAAATATCCATTTTTAATCAGGGTTCTCCACTGAAAAAAACTGGATTAAAAATCTCTACTTAAGAATCGACTGCAAAGCTAACTATATATTTTTTTAACTCAGAAGCAGCCCTGGCTTTCTGTATCACTTCTGGCCACTTCCAATGTAGCACTCATACTTGTGAGGGAAAGGTATATTCTTTGTTCCTATCTTCTTGTGAGGTCAGAAGGGTGGATGTGGTTTGTGATAGAATTCCTTGCTATATTCTTCAAGCAAGATGTTGTTGCATTTTTACCCGAACATGCATTTCTGTTTTAGGCCAAAGAAGCAAGAACTGAAATTGGTAGGGGGGTGAGGGAGGAGGGGAAAGATATGGGTCCTACTGTGCAATCCTGGTTCTTTGCAGTATTATTGGATTAATTTATTTCCTTATCAAACACAACATATTTTGTACTACAAATTCCTACCAAATTTTCTATTGCTAAAAGAGTACAGGAGGATTTCAGGAGGACTTCAAATTACTCAGTTGTTCCTTTGACTAACTATTGAGTTGATCAAACATTTCCAGAGGTGAACCTTTTGATAAAATCTTGACATTTTAACTTTTGAACAATTTTTTCCAGCATCCATGCAGGCTTGTAGTGTGGGGATTGTCCACTGTTTACCTTTATAATCAGGCAACTGGACATTTGTCTTACATAGTTAGGGCTTGTCATGATAAACTTCAGAGGATCTATGCCTTTCCCTCTGAGGTGCAGGATGGCGAGAGAACTAATGGCACACACTTAATCTATGGTCATCTTGGTCAAAGAAGAAAGAGGCCAAACTCCCATCTTCACTAAAAATAGCCAAATACTAAAAAGTAACAGACAGTGGGATATGGTAGATTAAATTAAAAAATCAATTCAGTTATCTAAAGTGTTGCTGTACTGGAAAGAGGTTTTAGAAAGCATTATGGTTATATTAAGCATGTCCTTTAAGGATAGAAATATATAAGGCAGGTGTGATTGTTCCTATCAAACCATTACATTTAGAAAGATTTTGTTAATATATTTGCAATGTCTTGAAAGTAACAGCCAAGGCTTTAACTAGAATTGTGGAAATACATCACTTTGCCCTTTAGTGGTGTACTCAGTAGGAGTTAACGCCCAGGGGGACTTGTCATCATCTCTGTTGATGAGCACTTTTCTCAACTGAAAAAAAAATCAATTCTGTAATCAATCCAAAAGATTTCCATGTTTGTCTTGGGAGTAACAATAAGCAGTGGGCAAACAAAAATCATCTCCAACTGGAAGAGAGGAAGTAATGATGGTTTTCATGCTGAAGGAGTACCTCTGCTTTTCATGGAAACCCCTGTTGGATCCCAGGCAGAAAGGAGGATCCCTGTGCTAGTTATTTTGAGGACAGAAATTTATTTGCGAAGCCCTGCCAGTTGGAAGAAGGCATAGAAACACCAAGCTTTTGTACAGGTAACAAGGGCACGCGCTGCTTTTCAGAGAATCAGGGGTTTGTTTTCTTCCCACAGTGCCATGTAGTGCGTTGACCGCCACCACCCCCGGAGCTGATAGTGTTTCGCTCACCCCATCATGGCACACGTATTGTTTCTTCCACCTGTTGCACCCTGTCAGTAAACTCGTTGCGATCCCACAATGTCTGGCACTATCGGTGATACTGTCATTTGCACTTAAATCCTAAATAATAATCTGTTCTGTGGTTTGTGAAGCCTTTGTGGCATCCCTCAGCCTGAGCTGCACTCTGTAAATGAATGCAATGCTTGTAACTACCAGTGATAAGCAGATGTTAGGTCACTGCTCATCTCTCTCATTAAGGCAATTAGTGACCTGTAGAAGATGATCAATCAGGGATTTTATCCATCTCAACGTCGGTGTCTGGTTGCCTGCACCCAAGGATGATGTTTATAGTCCAGTTTATAATTTCTCCCTTTCCTGCTCATCATTATTGTTATCCAAAGTGCCTTTTTGCTTCTGTTAGCAAAATCAGAATCCCCCATGCCCCAGTTTTAGCAGCTAATGTCCACAATAGGGGCAACTGATCCAGCGCGGGAGTTAAATATAACCATGTCTAGTGTAAGGAGAAGATTTAATGGGAAATGGTTGGCATTCTTTCTTCCTAAAGGCACGGGGAGGAGGGGGGGGGAGAGAGAGACGTACACACACAGACACACACACGCATCCCCCAGCGAGGGAAGAGGCAGAGAGCAGGCAAGGCAGAGAGGGAGCGAGGGTAGAGAGAGAGAGATCCCCAAAGCAGCCCTGCGCCTCCGAGCTGGAATCTGCCAGGGCGCAGCCAGCATGTTGGTCCTCAGCCTGCTTGTCTGGGGATCTTACCTGCAGCTTTTCTTCTGCTTTGCTTTATCTCAGACTGCGTACGTTGACAATGTCTTCTCAGTTTCAGCAGGTAAATTGCTTTAAGTCTTGTTACTTTTCCTTGCTTGGAGCTCTCCTCTGCACTCTGATTCTTGCACTTGCCGGTGATTAGGAACACAGGGTCAAAAAAAAAACCCAACCCCAAACTTCAATTGCAGATCTCGGTGGAGGAATTTTGCATTGTAGACCTGTTCTGCCACATGCCGGGGCATTTTTGTTGCTTGGTTGTTTTTGCTTTTTGCTTTATTATTTCTGGTTTTAAACCCCTCCCTTCCTTTCCCTGGGAGAAATAATAGGTAAGATCCTCAGCTGCTCTAAAATGCTTTTTTTCCATTAGCTTCTGTGGTGCTGTGCTAATCATGGATCTGGCCCAATTAGTATATTACTTGCATGTCTGCATGTTTCTTTCTATTTTGGATGAGCTTAGGTAGATTACAGCAAGGGAAAGAAAATGAATCTCAATGTATATCTGCTTCTATAAATAAAGCCCTGACCTCAATGAGCACTGCCAGAGTCCGACTGGATGTTAGCAGAATAAACATCATCTGGCTCTGGCTATGACACTAACAAATACTCGGATGACTTACATAGCAAACAAGAGTCCACTGCATGGAAAATCCCTGCTAGGCAAAGGCAAAACAAATTAGTTGTCAGCTGAGCCAGGGCACTGGAAATCCCGCTTAATAGATTTTACAGTTTCATCAGCAAGACTTTCCTTTAGCCATGTTCTGTGCAAAGGAAGGGGAAAGTTGGCGAGAGCTCTGACTCCACCTCTCCTTTGAAGAACTTTCACCAACCTATGGCAAATTGCTGTCACCCACCTTCTGTCTCTTATTCTGTATCTGTCAATAGAGATGCTTCTAACTAACATCCTAGATTCCTGCAGTGTCAAATTTGAGATGGTTCAACTGAGATCTGTAGGTCAAGGTCAGCTATACCTGCAGATCCTCCCTGTGTCTTTCAGGTGAAGACAGTGACCAAAAGGGTGCACGTTTTAAGACTGTACATAAAATCAACCTTAGACATTAATCTAAAGACACATGGCCTTTCTTTCTCTAATGTCTCTGGTGTGACCACAGAGCCAGATGATTTACACTCAAGGCACTTAAGAGAGAAGGGTGATCAGGAGCGTAGCTTGTATGAGATGAGAGATTTCTGCACTAAATTACAGTAACAGTATGCATGATTTCTTCTAAGGGTTTTTTAAAAATCTTTTAAAATGTGCAGAGCTAGTACACAGTATTTTACTCCCAATGGCTTGAACAGTCCATTCATTTAAAGATACTCAAATAATAAGATTCTGAGGACCACAAGAGTAATGCAGATCTCCTTTGGGGAAAAGCCCTATAGCATTTAATAATGCAGCCATTAGAGTTCTGTAGTCATTTCAGATAGCTTTTAAGATAACATCTAGAGAAGCCTAATGTTTGAAGAAGTACATCCTTTGAAAAACAATTTAATCTATTCTTTTGAACCTTTAGGAACTAATAATTTTTTCTGCTAAGCTCTATAGGATGCTAAAAAGTATTTACATTTGTTATCATTTCTGTTCAATTGGGTATGCTTTTTCCATGATGTTGAATTAGTTAATGCTGAGGTACAGGTACAGGAATCATCAAGGTTTATTTTCTCTGATATATTCCAAATCGCTTTGCAATAACATGTAAGTTATTAGACCTCAAAAATTGTTTTGAAGAGCTTTACATTTATTTGACACTTTGTAGATGCCACCCAGACAAACAAGAATTTCACGTTTCCATCGCCTGCATGGCCTGGCCTTTCTCCTATGGCACACACTTTTGTGCCTGGAGAAGTCAAACTGTTCTCTTAAAAAACAACAGTTCAACAGACAACTCCTTTCTCTTCTGAGGGGGAAGTTCCCATTTCTGCTGAAAATGTAGTAGAAGGGGCAAATATGAAGGAAAACTCATAGCCTATTATTGTCTACATGGGTGCTGTGGGGCAGAAGGCTACGTTAGTATTTCACCAGCAATTCAGCTGTGTTAACAAGGAGCTATGAACACCATTTGAATCCCTAATTCTGCACCAGTGAGAAAGCTGAGATAGAATAACAATAATTGCACAGCAATAAAAATATTTTGCAGCAGTAGCGCCACACATGCAGGTTTAATGTTAAGGATGGTATAGGGTCAAAGTAGAAAGAGCACTTGGGGATGGCAGGCTAATCTTCCACCCAAGTATCATGTCGTGAAACAGTAACCTATGCCTTGAAACTGGCTGTTGATAGCAGCAGATGCTGCCTTGTTGCTCCTAGGGCCAGACTCCACTCTTCACAGTAGAATAGTTTCCATGGTGCAGCCCCCGGGGCTTGCCCACAAGAGACCCCAGTGTTCTCCAGGCAGCAACAGCAGCTGACCGCGGTCCCTTCCTCCTCCATCCCCGCAGGCCCATAGCTTCTGGTTTCAGGGGCAAAGAAGGTGTGAACCCGATCAGGAAATCTGGTTCCCAGTGTAGCAGCTCAGGCAAATCACTACCCCATGCACTGCTCCGCAGTAAAGCCCTGTGCCATGCTCTTCTGGCCAAGCCACTGAAAATTACCTTTACACCCAGCAAGCTCTTAGCAAGGCTTTTAGCACAAAGGTATTGTAAATGATTACTTGATAATACATGCAAAAAATAACATCTGGTGGATGATTCAGTCATAATCCCACAAACGCAGGGCTGGATTAAAAGCCATATTTTGGGGAGAAGCTGTGTGCCATTATTACTTGCTAATTGGGGCTATTTGGTATGAAAAATGACATAATAATGACATAATAGTGCTTTGATTGCATCTGCGTTTTAAGAAACATCTTCTGAGAAAAAAGCAAAAAGGTCTCTATTTTCTGGTCAAAATCTCACAGTGGGTACAGAAGGTGAATTAGTTCCATTTAAATTCTCAGATATTTTAATGGTTTCTCAAATGTTCTGTGACTGTCAGCTGAGTCAATTGTTTGTATCTGGCACCAAGATGTAATTTCACATTTAAAGAGTGGATTTCAGCACTGTGCTTGCAAATTCTAAAACTAATCACATTTAACAGTGAGGATGTTCTTAAGCGACAACTCGTTTTTCCAACAGGTGGGAAAATACATTTGGGTATTTTCCAGGTATGTCTGAAAAATTCTGGGCTAAAAGTACTTTTATTTCTGTCCTCACACATCTTTGCATAGCAACAGGTCACAAAGCAGTAACTAGAAAGCAGAGATAAACAACCGATAGGGGGAAAAGTGTTTGTAGAGTAATTGGGGAAAGAAGAATAATCTGGATCTTTGTTTTGCTGCCAACTCCACCTTGTAGTCCCATCAGCCTCAAGCAACAGTGCATCCTTGTTTCTGGAAGTATTTTGAATGTCATGTCAGCAACAAAGAGTTGAGTTTCCTGGTGCTGAAGCATCATTTTTGGAGGAAGTGCTTCAGGGAATAATATTACAACATGCATTACATTACAGCATGTGGCTGTGGTTCCATGTGGCAGTGAAGGGCAAGGCAGATTATTTTAATTTTCCTCTAATGAAACAACCTGCAGAAACCCTAAATATTGTCAAAACGGACAGCAGATATGTCAGATGGATGTTTTTTGTTTTTTTCCTAAGGAGAGTAATTTTAAATATTTATTTATGTAAAATCACGAGGGAAAAAATGATCAGAGTGCTTGCAGGAGTAAGAAAGATGCAGAAGGAATTTAAAATAAGACCAACAGTAAAGGCTGGAAGACTCTCAAAGGCAGCAGCCAGAGCCTACCAGGAAAACAGCCCAAAGGGTGACTAGCAAGCAGAGGTGAATCTTTGAGGGGCAAAAATATCAGTCTGGGGAAGGAAGCCTGGCTCTGCTCTGGAAGGCCAGCATGGGCCCAGGAGGTGCCCAGCATCCTGATGCCGTTGGTCAAGGGGTTTCTCATGGAACACCAATGAGCAGGGAAAGCTTTGGTTAGATTAGAATTCCTGGTGGAAATGAGCCACTGGCAAAGGCTACAGCTTCTTTAGGAGAAAGAAAGCAAAGTATCATTGGCCATAAGAGAAGGCAGTCACCTGGCCGTGGATCTGGCTGGGCAAAGGTCTTGGGGCTGGACTCGGGTGGGCATTTAAAAGCTTTCTATCTTCTTTGTGGCTCAAAGAAGCCTGAAAGGGAGGAAACAGGTTCTTTCAATAGAATATCTCTTCAGCTTGAGAGAAAAAAATAACCTTGGGACTGGGCATTTGCACTTGATAGCCCAAATGAGTGGCTAGAAAGACAAGCCAAAAGAAGGGTTGTGTAGTGGTTACCCTTCTAAGCTGGTAAAGAAGGCAATTCCTGAACAGCCTCCGGGGAAAGGCTTGGACTGGGAGCAACATAACAGTCTAGTACGGTGTGGTAACTGTTGCTTTAAGTAAATGGGTCTTTAAAATAAATGCAGTTACATTAAAGAAGCACTTGATTTGGCTTTATCTGTAGTTTCTCCCCTGGTAGATATGAACTGTGAGAATCACAAGTTGGGTTTCCTGCTCAGGTTAATGCGGATAATACTCAGGGATGAAATTACCTTAGGATTTGTAGACCCCTCTCTGATGGCATATGGTGCCACTGCCTGTGCTGATCAGGTGAGAGGAGTTCAGGAGGTTATGGCATTTGCCTTGCAGCAGTAAATAAAAATCAGAAGAGGACACAGCCACTAGTGAGGAAGATAGAAGCTGGTTGTGACAAGGCTCCTTAAGTACAGCTCTGGGTCTTGTATGCAGGAGGGGAAAGGGGTTTCTGACCTGCTTGTGGCATTGCTGGATGACAAGACGCTCGGCTTGTCAAAAAAGGTTCAGTGAATATAATGCAAATGAAGGGAAAGGGTTCAGTGAAATGCTGCTTAAGGTGAGTATCATGAACGTTCACTCGCTCAAGAAAATGCACATCAAAGGACAACGTGGTCCCCCGTGTTCCCCTGTTCCCTCTGGTTTAATATAAAGGTTGACTTGGTTAGCTTCATGTAGTGAGCTGATGGGGGCAGAGACATCCTGAAATACAGAAGCCAGCTTTGATATCTGGACTCCTGAAGTGCAGGAAGCTGGGACTACACCGGTGGCCAGTTTAGATTTTTTTTCTGGGACAATATTTGTGTTGCAAGTAAGGCAGCTGTCCAACTTGAGACTGCAGAAGCTCCTCTGGAGCCACAATCCAAGCAAAGCCAGTATTTTTCAGGTAGTTGTTTTGTGGTGAGAAAGTTCTCCAGCTGCCAGGGACAGAGGTCCGTGCAGGAGCTGAGGCAGTGCTTGCTTGGCCTCCCAGAGAAGGAAGCAGTAACCAATCTGAAGGTTTTTCTATAACTTGTGAATGTTTCTGACAGGCAGCAACCAGTCCAAAAGGGAACCTCAGCTGAAAGCGATGCTGCAGCTGGCATGGAGATCCCAACTGGTTCGAGTAAGCTTGTCCGTGCTGTGTTGTTGCTGTGAATGAGCATAGCACTATATGTAGACCATAGGTATTGAACGTGCTGGTGAATACCAGATTTTTGTTGTGACCAGACTGGAAGGTGGAGGCTTAAATTCCAGCACAGCAAAGCAAGCTGTTTCAAAATCAGGTGTTTTCAGTGAAAGGATGGGAGCTCCACTGAGAAGCAACCCAAAGTGCTGTAAAATCAGCTTACTCCCTGTGTACTTGAAGACAAATTGTGCTTGTAGGCCTCTGCTCCTAGTACAAACAGTTCATTTGTGGGTTTGTCAATATTACCAAACCCTGCAAGGAAGGGAACAGTCTGTGACTTCACATTTTAGCCTCCTTGGTTTTTACAGTCTGTTTCATATTAGACACATAGGCTTCCCGTGGGTGGACTGTATTGGCACAGGAGCACCAGCAGGATGATTGCAGCAAAAGAAACCCCTAATCTTAGTTAAAACTATAGAAAACTATCATTTGTGTTTATACAGGCGGAAGTTTGTTGTCAGGATAGGCCATGTATCCCTGCAGTCTTTAGCTCTTGGTGCTAGGATAGTGTGTGATTGCAAAATCAGGGGGCACATGCAGCTGTAGTGCAACATAGGACTCACCCAGGACACGTCCAGGAGACCTATTTCATGCTGCAGCTTAGTAGGTAGAAGAGAACTGGGAAAGCCCTTCAATTCTAGGGGGAATTGTTTGAGGAAGATCAGAAATAGGCGAGAGAGAAAAAACCCACAGGAATTAACAGACCCCAGCCTAGATAGATGTTCTGTTTCTTCCCTTCTCCTCTCCAAGGAATCATGGCTTTAATGAAAAGGAAATTGGGGCGATGCTTTCTGTAGTCACACAACTGTAACGGTAAAATGGCATTTGGGATGAGAAGATGGATATAGAAAGAATGCAGAAGAGGACAGAGACAGTGGGGGGGGGAGAGAAAAGAAGCTGTTAACCATTTTTCTCAGGAACTGGCAAGTGTGGATGCATAAATGCATGTGCCCAGGGAATGCACACAAGGAAAGGGAGATGCTTTGTCTGAAGAAGGCAGCACTACAATTTCAGTTTTCTTCTACCCAGGGAGAAGTGTTGATGGATTTTTTTTTTTTTAGCTTCTTGAAACTACAAAGTTAATGACTTATGCTATACCAAGTCAATACAGAGTTATTTTTTGTGAAAGGCAGGAGAATAAATTCAGCTGGGCTGTGAATCTGTTGCAGCGAGGGAGTCATGAGGAATTAATTTAGTCCATGCTAGCAAAGTTTTGAAGAGGAATTTGAAGGCGTTTCTCTGACGTCTTTCTGAGGACACAGCAACACCCACAGTCTCATAGGGATTGTCTGGGACTGTCTGAGCATACAGTGGAGCAACATCAAAGTCAAGTACACATTTGATCTATGCCAGCACTGACAGATTATGATCTTGCAGTTGCAGAAGCGTGGCACTGGTGTCTTTTGGGTTTGTTGCTGCTGATCTCACGGATAAAGTGGGAGAGGACTGTGTGGCAGTGAATGACATGTAGAAGTCTTTCAGGGCTGACACAGCAGCCACCTTGCCTTAATCTTTAGGTTTTCAGGCTCTTCTACAGATTGTAGTAGGTTCTCAGGCTTTAATACTTAGAGTATTTATAATATTGTTCTGGTGTGACAAGCAGTTGAGTTTTATAATCCAGTAATTCATGAAATGACTGAGACGAGATATTGTGATTTACCAGACTGGAACTGTTTCTGGTATTGTAATTGAGTCATCCATGGCTTTGGGGGAGTTAACTTCTCTGTGCCTCAGTTTCTCGTGCACTGAAGGGGAGCACGTAGAGTTGTCAACAATGTTTAGCAACGTCTAGTGCTCTGGACCTCTGCAAATGGAAGGCAATAGAAGGAAAATTGCATGAAATAGCCTTGTTGTGGCTATTAGGATTTATAAGCCATATTATAACCCACTGAAGTGTTCCACCCATCAGATTTTATTGGGATTTTCATGTTCTTGTGAAACTGGAGTGTAGAGCTGACCCAAGCAAGTGCTCCTCTCTCTTTCTGTACTGATCTCAGAATTTTCCTTCTGCAGTCAATCTGAGAGAACAGTATATGATCTTTTTGGCATATGTGTTGCCCTCAAATATGCACATACACACAAATTAAATGTCTGAAGTATTTGTGTTTAGGGACCAAAAAGCCTCTCCCTCGCTTAGAAATCTCACATGCCCCTTTGCTTTCCTGCGTCTTGCCATTTCTGCAGTGTTTTCTAAGGCTGACCTGCAAAGATGCAGTCGCCTACCACTTGCCAGCCGGGCTGAGGAGGGCTTACCTGGGGCCCCACTGCCTGTGAGTATGCAGGAGGTACCAGGAGATGCTGGGGGCCGCGAGCTGAATATTAGGTGAGGACGGAGGACAGAGCGTCCTTGCTCCTCCGGCCAGATGAATACCGAAATCTGCTGTCGAGGCAGCGTGCCAGGGTTCGTGCTATTGTCAAGCTTTTTGAATGTCGGCTGATTTAAAATACTTTTATTTATTTATTTATTATGACAGCTTCTGAGTGTGCGCCAGCTGGTAAAGTACACATTACTGCTGCCACAGCCCATAGTCACTTTGGGGATTAAAACCAGAGTACTTTCAAATTTTTATGAGTTTTTCTTGGCTGAAAAGAAGCTTGCAAAGTTTCAGCTGGGTTTTTTCATTTTCTGTCAGAAGGATGGGGAATTAATTTCTGATCAGCTTTGCTCTGTGCCTTAAAGACCCTGAAGCCCCATTTCAAGCAAGAGGAAACCAGAAGCAGGGGAGAGATGCAGCCCCGCGTCTCATCCTGTAACTCCCATGGGATCTTCATGGGTCACTGCCTCCTCCACGTTGATACCATTACCTGAGCTGTAGGGCTTGGTATATTTCTTTGGCATATTTATATTAGCTGGTTTATAGGAAAAGACATATTTAGGCCATCAACTATAAGGTCTAAGTTCAAAAGGGTACCGAGAGATGCAGACCATTTGCCAACCTGACTGCCCGACCCAGCTCCAGACACAAGCTGACTCCCAGCTCTGCTTATATGTCCTTAAGGCACATTTTGGGTCACAAAGCTTCGTAAAACACATTTTTAAAGAAGTATGTATCGTTAATACTGATGCATGTCTTCGGGGTTTTAAAGGAGAGCTTAATACCTGCATCTGCTCTGTAAATAAAGGACTTTGACCTGTATGGCTCTCAAAAGGCACCTTGGACAAGCTCTTAAACTTTCCTAACTTAAAAGGAAGAAGTGCCTTAGTCACCTTGCAATAGATGTACAGAACGGTACCGGGTGGCTGCGGCCCATGGCACGCTGCTCTTCTTGCGAGGAGGGTAAGAGGAGCCTGAACGAACGACAACAGAGCAGATGAAAAGTCTCAGTTTCAGCTGGACAAGCTCACATTCATTAACTGACTAGTCTGCCCAGCTCGTTTATTATTAATTCTGAGCACCATCCAAGTGGGAGAAGCACCTGTGATGGGGTGTCAGCCATCTGAAGTCTCCGTCTAGCGGAGTCCTGCCCGTCACAAGCTGGGCAGGCCACCAGTGCTGCTGTTGAGGTGACAAGCCTTTGGATAGCAGCTCGGTTTCCTGTCAGGGCTTGCTGGATGAATGCGGTCGCAAACAGGAAGGGAAACACATGTTAAGTATCTTTTTCCTTTCTTGTCCTTTCCTCCTGACAGTTGGCCTACAGCTTTGTGATTTTAGGATAAAAGTCACTTTCATGGTTTACTTATGATTTTTTTTTAATGAAATCCTGTAAATCTAACCTGAATCCAGGACAGCATTTCTCTGGTACTTCCGTTGCAACTAGTGGGGTTCATAGGGTTGAAGCTCAGCTCTAAGAGCAGCTCTAGGAGGACTAAGAGACCTATGAGCCCCCCTCTGGGGGACTCAGCCTGGGTGAAGGCTTCTCTCTGCCTCTGCGATGCACCATCTCAGATCAGAGTTCCCAGCTTCCAGCTATGGTCAGAAGCAAGCGGTCTGCAGGAACAAAATGAAACATTGCAACAGCTTATCTAAAATATGTTATTTTCTGAAGCAACCGTTGCCACTATGCCCATAGATTTATACAGTCACTTTCTTGAATTAGATTAACATGTAGTCTGGACCATAAAAATAATTTGAGTTTGAAAATGATAAAGACTTTCTATTTTAAAGCTGACTATTATAATTTTTATGTTCTCTGAAAACGATTGCCACTTAGACAAGTCCTATAAGGAGTTTTGCATTTTGTCTTCCTTCTCTTATTGAATACGTTCTTTGATAGTGAAGCTGTTGAAAGAGCGGTTTCCATATGAGATATTGCAAACGCACACTCTGTGTAGGCAGGGTCTTCACATTTCACAGAAAACTATGACAGTCCTATTCTTGGGCTGAGATTTTTTCCACTGATGGGGACTGGAGTATTCTGAAGCTGTGTTTAGCAAACAAAGGTAACCTGGAGCATAAAAATATACATTGCATTGGCAGAGAGCCTGTAAGCCTGTGGAGGTAACCCTTTTGTGACACACAAAACAAGCCAATACTGGTTGTACATCTTGGATCTATCGCAATTACAAAATCCATACCAATGAAATGCAGTGCTTATTGGAAGATCAAATGATAGCAGTCATACCTGTAGTCACTCTGTGACTCACTCATTTTTTTGCTCCCTCTTCGGTCGTATCCACCTGCCATACCTGAATGTGGGAGGTCCTTGGGTTCGGGACCAGCCTTTTCTTACATATCTGCTTTACAAGTACACTTTCCAGAAAGTAGCCATGATTAATGATGCAGCCCCTGAAATATTAACTACCTACATCATTATATAATTGATACCTATTCTATATAATAATAATAGTAATTAGATACCTTTTTTCCTTGTTTTTGCATTGAGATCAGTGCATGCTATCACTGTATATACCAGCAAACCTAAATTGGGTTTCAGCCTAACTTGTGGTACAGTAGTATTAGAATAAGACTAAAAGACTGAAATCAATGGCTATTTTGCTATCAACTTGGTTAGCTATAGTGTTTTTCACAATAAAAGCTGTTCCACAGAATTTCAGACTTCGCTGCCAAAAAGGAAAAATCCCAATATTTTATAACCCAGGACTTGACTTTACTCATGAGGACATCGTAAGTATCCTGTTAAAGCTATAGATGCACATCTATATTTAATATCATTCTTGCAAAATATTTAAAGAACAACACTTTAATCTGTTTTTTTCTTTTTTTCTTTTTTTTTTTTTTTTAAGTAGCAGTAATGCAGACCTTTTTCTACAGTGCCTGGTAGGGACCTCAGCAACTAAGCCACATGGGTCCATCTTTGAGACTCTTATTCTTGTTGAATGATAATAATCCTGTTGAAATTTAGCTAGATCATGGAATAAGGTAATACTAAGAAAGAGTGATAATATTGGAATGTGGCCTAAAATAAAATAATGAGTGATAATATTGGAATGTGGCCTAAAATAAAATAATAATCACATTTTATATCCTGTTAAATTACAAGCTGTCCACTGCTTTAGTAATATGCAATTTAGTCCCAATGCAATATGTTCAAATACAGTCCTGAAATTAAGATAACCACAGAATCATGTGTGGTAAAAATTGAAGACCTTAGTTACAGATGCGTAAGAGTGACTGAATTCAGGATAAGCCAACACAGAACTTAACTTTACATATCTTTGTATTTTATTGCTTGTGCGAACTGGAGACAGGCGAACTCAAACCTTTGCTACTTTTTCAAGAGCATTGGCATTTTCAGTCTGTATTTAAAGCTTTAAATGAAACAATATATCTCTATTTTTTATTAGAAATCTTCTGCCTTTCTCTTAAATTGAAGTTTTTGATTGAGTTTCAAACTTGTGAGGGAAAGTTGAGGAAGAGTCTTCATTATGGATCCTTTCAGATTTTAATTGACTCATCTCTCAACGGTATCATCGCAAATAGTGTTTTGAAAGAGAAAAAAACCCAGATAATGTAAACTACCCCTGAATGCTGCTGAATCACACTCCTCTGAGCAGCTGGTTTTTGTGCATCAGGACTGAGGGAAATGCTGTCCCATTAACATGGGGTGGTGGAACTGATATAATACATTTTCTGAGACATATGAAAAACTAGAAGTATCTCTGTTGCTTAGAAAATCTGCCTTACCTTGAGATGTGACTAATATCCAGCCTGCGATTGATTTGCATACAAATCTAGCAATTTTGCTGGGTTTGTCTGCGTAGAAACTTAATTTGGAGATTTTCTATTAATACCAGATACTTCACCATGGGCTTTTCTTCCAACTGTATTTGGCTCCCTGCCACCCTTCAATTCACAGACACCCATTCCAGCTGCCACTAGCCAGAGGAACAAACCAACAAACATAAATAAATATTTGCTGTCCTTGGCCAAACCTTTGCAGAAGGACCCCACACTGATTAGAGATGTATTACCCAAGGACTAAATAGATTCAGGAAAAAAGACAGTATAAATGCATCATCTTCACATCCTTTCTCTGTGAATCTTTGGTCACAGCTGCTTATTTTGTTGGTGCAAGTTTTCCTCTTAGAAAAGGGTAAATACATTGCCAGACACAACTGAGATCCTGCCTTCCCAATCGGTGACAAAGCTATCAGCCAAATCTGTGTTGCAGAGTATTTATTCTTAGTGATGATGCACGAATCAGAAATAAGGCAACCTGATTTCAGTCCCAGGGGAATATAAGCAAATGTGCTGTGGAACAACTTCCCACTCTGTTATCACAGAAGTGCCTGAAGCAATTTGGTCCACAGGGAAGGTTGGTGGGCAGCAGCACAGAGTGCTTCCTGGTGGCACACGGGCTGTAACGGGAACTGGAAGATGCTATTTCTAATAGACTTTTGGAACAGGGAGGGGAGAAACAGAAATATTTCAATCTGTTTTCTAATGTTGCCTGTTTGAAATTTTCCAAACTCAGCCTGTGTCATAGCCACATTAAGAGCTTGAAACTCTGCATAGCCTTCAACACAAGAAGGATCTTATAGACTTTAGGGACCACCTGATTTCTTAAATCCCTGCTTGGATTACAGTGTTACAATCAATGCACACAGGATGTAGAAAAATCCTGTGGAATGGAAACTCCTCTTATTCTGTAAGAAATGTTTGTGGTGTTCAAGACAATGGATGAGTGTTTGTATTGAACAGATCTCCCTTGTTTGGAACAGAAGAAACAGCTCAGTCGCAGAGCGTGCTGCCTCCTTGGCCCTCCTCCACCGCCCCTGTTTCCACCACCGTACTTCAGGCACGGCTGGAGCACTGTAAGTGTGGCCTGGGAGCCTTTCTCTTCTTTTTACATGACTTTTTGTGTTTGAAAAAGATTGAAGCATCCTCTTGAGCACTGCTTCAAGGTGTCACTCAGCAAACCCGTCTGCCTATGTTGATGTGGCTCTTTTAGGACAATCATTGAACATCCCAGATTGGGGCTTGAAGTAAACCTCAAATCAATCAAGGAATAAAATGAGGTTGGGTTTGTTCAAGCAGTTAGTTCAAGTAAATTAAAATATTCTTCTTACTCTGTTTTGGGACCTTCCTTAGAGTAAGGCAAGCCTGAACTAAGGAAATGGAAATGCAATAAACCAAGTAAGGACAGAAAGGCCATTTCCCATCCTACACAATGATTTCAGAGTGTACATTATACATGTGTCCTGTTTTGCATCATATTTGCCTTACCCAGGAGGTGAAATGAAGGTCCGGAAATCCTCCTATGGAATCTATTCCCATCATTTCATTTTGCAGCAAGAAAGATGTGTTTGGGCTGCTGGCATGGAGTTTTCACTCACCCACCTAGGCATGTACCTGCTCTGTATGATATGTATCCATACACATATGTTAACATATGAAACATACAGGATACAATGATATAGCACTTATTGGCAGGGTCTGTTAATTCCAATATATTTTCCATCCCAACATAAAGCATTTTTCTACCTACTGAGTAATTCCTATTTCTTATTTCTACTATTCATTTACCATATGCAAATACTGTGATTATTGCTAGTGTTATGTAAATGATGATTAGAAAGATCTCTGACAAGAACTAACCTAAGAAAAAATACAGTGTAAAATCCCCTATTGTCTTCAGAGAGATCAGGATTGAGCTCAGGGTGCTATTCCCCCCCAAACCAAAATCTCGTTGCCTCCCCTTTCCTCATCCCCTCCCCTCCTGTGTTGTGGTTTCCACAGAAAGGAGACCCAGAGACAAGATCTCCTTCAGAAAAGTGATGTACTCGCTCAGTGAGGAGGAGGTTGGGACCAGGGCCCCTGAGATTCCTTCAAGCAGCCCAGAGAGTAATCTGAGCATAAAATCACCCTTCACACCATCTCCCCCATAAAAACACAAAATAAAACTAAGTAGTTACTGGGAGGATGGGAGCCATGTGAATTCACTACGAGCAGTTTGTGCTTTGGAGTCTCTAGTTGGAGCTTTTCTGGAAAAAGGCTTTTCACTTGGAAACTGAAGATCAGTTGTGTTAACCCGATGTTTCTGGTTCAGTGTTCGTCTGCATTTCCAGGGGAGATCACTTTTGTCACAGGACATAAATAAGGCAGTTTACTTATGCAAGCCTAATCTCAAAGTCAAAAGATTAGACATTCATTGATCTTTAAAGGCATCGGGTCTGGTCTGCAGTGAATGAATACTAACCTACAGGTTAGTATCTTCTGGAGCGAAGTTCATGCTGCCTATATCCCCACTGAGCATAGTCTCTATTATTAGAGCAAAGATGCTATTTTTGGAGAGGAGCTGTTACTTGTGAAGTGGGATGGAGAGGGCAGGGTCAGGTCTAAGAATAGGCCAGGGTCCCACACTGGCTCGGAGGGGCATGTGACAGCCTGGCTGCCACGCGCCTCTGGGAGAGGAGGAGGAGGAAGCGTGGGGCAGGACGCTATGCTGAAGTGCTAATGTTCAAGCATCCGTGAAGATAACCTTGTGACAAACCCTAGGCCTCTCCCTAAGGGAGCAAATAAACCCTCTTGAGGCTGTAGCATTTGGTGGCTGTTTACTTACGCATTTCTCCAACTGGCTACGTATGGCTGCATGTTCACTCATATGTTTTATGTTTCGTAGAAGCTGCTTGCCCTGGATATGCAAGAGTTGTGTCAAGAGCTCCAGATAATACAGGCTTCCTCACTGCCCGAATCGCTTTGCCCCGCAGGGCCTCCTGGCCCCCAGGTGAGTGATGCATTTGTGATTAAACCACATCGTTCTCTCACTTGCTCCAAGGTCCTTGCAAAGCTGTAAAACATCTGGAAATGCTTTTTACTACTTAATAAGCATACCAAGTTCTGGCTTAATTTCATTTTGATATGACTATGCATAAATCGTGTAGGCTTTTTACCCTATGTTCTCATCCCTGCTTTGCATATTCCAGTAGGTTTCAAGTTCACCCTTCATTTTCATGGAGTTTTACAGTGTGTAGCACTCATCAAAAATCCTGGAGGTGCCATCACTTCCTTCAGAGGATCTTGGCTAGTTTTTTCATTGCTTTAGACTCTGTTGTCCTTTATGTGAGGGAAAGAGCCCATGGAGTGGATGCACAAGAGGTGCAATGAACTTGAATGTTACTGGAGTACATCCCTGAGAAGGCAAACACCTACAGTACAGATCAGAGACAAGGAGGGGCTTCAGAATGGCAGTGGGATGGGATTCAGTAGATGTGGGCTCTCCTAGCTTGACCTGCAACATCTCCATCTCTGACTTGCTGGGTAGCCTTGGGTCAGTCCCTTTGAGCTCCCATTTCTTTTTCTACAATTTGTACATTCAGAAATCTTCTGAGGGAGGTCAGAAATCTTCCAAGGAAATGGTCCATCTCTAGGGGAAAGGCTTTTGCAAACATCTCTGTGGAGAAGATCACCTATCTGTCTTTCCGTTCCAGTTCATTCCCTCCAAAGAAAAATACAACTTTTCAGGGAGATGTACTTCCAGTTTCTCCTGGGGCACAGGCGGTCCCTATCTATGTGCCTGGTGCTTTGGGACAGTGATCTTTCTCGAGGCCCCTGGGTGCTGGTTTCATTATAGTACAGCTAATAGCAGGCATGGCATGGGACCTTCCCTGGAGCAAAGCTATGACTGAGGCTTTGGCAGCCTGAGAAGTTAACAAGCACCCAAACACTGTCTAAAAAGTAAGGACAGTGCATCACAATAAATGTTCGGTTATGTGGCAAAGAGCTTAGCTTTAATTATTTAGAAGTCAATACTTCAGAAGATACTTATAAATAGTCCAGGAGATGCAATGTGAAAGCCACAAAGTCTTGTTTTATGCACCTTGACTTTTCTGTTCTGCCATTTTGTCTTTGCTGAAATGCAGGATGAGGCAGACTCATTTAGCATGTGAATGATGAGATATGGAGAGAAGCGATGGGAAACGTTTGTTCTGTCCTGTATTGAGAAAAGTCTTCTCTGCATTATGAAACAGCCCTGCAGTGTGGTGGGCCATGATCCAGAGTTGCAGTACATTTGAAAGAAGCAGTTGTTATTTCAGTCTTCGCTAGACTGTCTTTTTAAAAAAAAATCCTCTTACTACTCTCTCTGACTTAAATTTGAAGAACAGTAATATTAATTCTATTGTTCTCCAAGGTCCATTGCTATAAATAATATTCATCTTGCAACCAAATGATCTATGATCCCTCCAAGAATATTTTTAAATAGAGTAGGCTGGCAGATTTTATCAGAATGGCAGACTGTAGAGTGGGTATAACATGGCTTTTGAATTTTTAATTATAAATTGCAGGACTGTGTCTTATAATGGGACAATGTTAGAGCTAGCAGTCCTCTGGGCAATGTCCTTTATGACAATGGTCACCTGGAAAGAAATGCTACCATTACAACAAAAATCTAAGTATTATTTCTGAATTCTTTTCTGCTGTAGCTTGCATGACTATCAAAGGAGTTGTAAAAGCTCATACTGTTGACTCAGAGCTGAATTTTAACAGTTTTTCATAAGAAGGAGAATTAGATTTGTAATGATGCAACCCAGACTATAATTCCTCCCATGTGTAACCTAAAGTAAAATAAAGAAATAAGATAAAATTTGTCTCTGACTCTAATAGGGTGCATTCTGATTTACACTATTATAAACCTAAAATAACTCTACTGACTAAAACAGTTGTAGTAATTTGCATTTGAGGGTACACTTTGCTCCTATTCATGTACAATTTGCATCATATTTTGGACGGTATAAGACAGCCAGGATCCAAACCTGGAGTGAGTGATTTGTACAGTGAATCTAATGCTCCTCTGATGCAGGCTCATGGGATTTTTTTTCTTAGTCATTCAAAAATAAAAGGTGGTCTGTAAACTGAAGCATTCTAGAAACAAAACTGTTTTTCTGATTTTTTTTCTGAGATGGCGTTCAAGGTCTACCTGGATTAAGAAGTCTCCTGAAAGGAGAATCAGCCTTGTTTGAGAGAGAGAAATATCTTCAGGGTTCAGAAGTGGTGGCAGTCTTCCATGTCCATACCACACTGCAGAGCCCATCCCACATGTTTTATGCCACTTCCCTTACCACCCCTTTGGCTGACCTCCTTTGCCAGCTGATGCGGTGTCTCTGTGTCCTCGTTCTTGCTGATTCTTCAGGACTCCAATAACTTCTCATCTTTCCTTTGCTCCAGGCCTTTTTTCTTGCTAGTTTTCTTCATCTAGAAGATGACCCTGCACTTCTCATGTCAGTCCAACTCTCCAGACTGCCATTCAGCAGTGGCACGGACCTAGCATTTAGAGGCCATGTTCAAACACCACATCCAACACCCCAATCTTGGAGGTTCACACGGTTCCCAGGAGACACCTACAGGGCCATGCATTGAGGGAAGGCAACCACGAAGTGTCTTCTTGCTAATACATTCACTTTTCTTCCTAGGGTCCACAAGGAATTCCTGGTATAACGGGACCAAAAGGGGAGAAAGTAAGTGTCTGTGTTATGGAGTTTGATGTATTTTTGAGGGGGCAAGGAAAGAGATAGGGGCGCTTGTGTTCACTTTTTTCCTTGTCTGTTTAGTCAACGGTGGGCCTTTTGGATGTGGAGATTTGCTTTAATCTGAAATGTAAAGCTGTGAATTGGTTTGAAGCTACAATTTAAATCTTCATCTTTCAGCGTTCATTTTCAGTCTTGAAATTTTTTTTATGGATCCTCATGATAGCTACCTATGTCTACTGTATGTGTTAAGAAAACAGCCTTTGACCGCCTTGTGCCTCTTGAAGAACGTGAGAAGCAGAGCTCTCCCATGCAGTGTTAATTGTATGGGTCAGCTCAGATATAAAAAGTAGTCTGTATGTTAAGTTATGGCTTCAGATCTGCAAAGCATTTGCTCCATGATGATGCTTAAGGAGCCTTGAACACAAAGATATTCACAATTTTTTTTTTCAATGCATTAACTAATGACCCACTGTGCTTTGTGTGGTGCCTATGAAACTAATATATTCCTTTCTCTGGCAGGGGGAGATTGGCAGGCCAGGAAGAAAGGTATGAACAAAGGTGCTGTCTCAGACACCTATCCAATACTTGACACATAGCAGCTGTCAGAGTGGGGTGCAGACAATAGTTAAATAATAATTAGCTAATGTTGAAGTTTAACAGGTTTGTGCTGCTTCCCCTGGTACCCAGATGGGTGGTAGGGAGCTCTGGGTGCAGTGCTGGAGAGGTGGGCCCTTTGACTTGGAGGGCTGTCCCAGTTGGTTTGAATTCAACAAATTCCCTCAGTAAGAGCATGCGGCTCTGGCCAGACTGTTAAAACAGAGTGGGAAATTACCTGAACTTTGTCTCTGTGGACAGGGGAAGCAGAGTATGGGAGCTATCATAAAAGGTGTATTAAAAAAAGCCCAAAGCAAAATCAAACTTTTTACTCCTCCAAAGTCTAAACCAGGCTTGGCCAAATACCCCCAAAGGAGGAATAACCGTTAATGATTACACTTACAGAGTTTTGGCACCAATGCAATATGCTGACTACTATCCTATGCTTGGTGACATATGAGCTATGATATATTGTCAAAAATATGTGCCCCTACATGTGATGAAACAGAATACTAAAATTAATTTGGTTTTTGGTATTTGGTGACTCAGTCACTAAGTACCTCCATCTAATGTAATTAACTTTAAAAGAAGACAGAAATGCAGGATGAAATCAGAGATATGCAAGGGGTAGTCATTAACCAGGAAAAGAAGTACCCTTCTAATAATATACCAAGGATCTTAACACCCTTCTAATAATATACAAAGGATTTTAACACCAGCTACCAATTAGTAATCAAATAAATACAAAACACATAAACAAAAGAGGTCTTTTTCTTTAATCTAAATTGCAAATGCCCTACAGTAAAAAAAAAAATTACTTATATAAATTCAAATGTTCGAAACAGTAATGTCTCAGAGAGAGTCACCCGCCAATCCACAAGAGAGTGCAAACCTTAAACACAGTACATCAGTACTTACTATTCTGACAAAAACCAGTAGGTCCCAAAAGAGAAGTTGTCCAGGTTGGAAATAAAACAGTATAACTCCTGCTAAAAGCTGTCTGGTTCGTGGGAGGTTACTTTTAGCCCTGAATGTCATGATGACATTTCTAAGATCATATTGTCAAGTGGCGTAAAGCAGTGGAATAACACTAATCTGCCACATTTTAGGAGATACTCAAAGAGTGATTTACAGGCAGTAATTAAAATAGAAAAATAACTGTATGTACGTAGTTATTGCTGGTCATATAGTAGCTAATAAAGAGCAATTATAGCTAGTAATATGAGAATGTTCAGAGTAAGAATAATAGTGAATAAAAATAGGAATATCTTTGTTAAAGAATTGGTTCTGTTCTTAAAATAAATTGGATTTGTACTGATATAATTGCATGCAGGTCTTTTTTATTTATATCGTATTATTAAATGAAAAGAGGATTTAAGTTATTGATATTGAGGGTTTAGGATGATTATTTTGACTGCATGTAGATTTACTCTGTAGCTGATCTACTTATCTGAATCACTTTAACGTGGTATTTCTGAGAGCCCACATTTCCTCCAGTAGCATCAACACAAACTGTATTATGAATACTATATAGTGGGTTTTGTATTACAAACAAGGTTAAGAACCATTTGCAGCTCTTTTTCTGAAAATACTTTATTCCTCCATATCTCCTGTCTGCAGTGGAGGCCTGTGCGTAGGAATGATGTTACATGAACCGTTGTAATCGATGTTTTCCGTTCAAGGGTAGACCAGGTCCCCCGGGCGTCCCTGGGATGCCAGGACCAGTAGGATGGCCTGGACCTGTGGGACCGAAGGTAAGACTAAAATTAACATGGGACCACCTGTTCGACTTTACGATCTGAACACAACAGTTATCTCAGGAAGTCTCTAAACCACTATCTGCTGGAGGCTGGGAAGCTGCGGCAGTGCAAGGACACTCTGTGCTTGTCCCATTTCTTACGCTGCTCTGCAAAGGCCTGCCCAGTCTAGGGTTAGGTTACTGCACCTTCAGCCTAGGCCCTGT
Organism: Balaeniceps rex; assembly: GCA_013401315.1. Classification (NCBI taxonomy): domain Eukaryota; kingdom Metazoa; phylum Chordata; class Aves; order Pelecaniformes; family Balaenicipitidae; genus Balaeniceps; species Balaeniceps rex. The sequence goes on along the minus strand of VYZW01006441.1, from coordinate 32,347 downwards.
AGCACTTCTTATATTGATTAAAATACCTGAAAGGGAAATTTAAAGTCAGTCTAATGAAGACTCATTGATAGTCACTGGTGTCTCACAATCGTACGAATCAGTGTTTCAAAACTGATCATCATCTTTGTGACTATCCTTTATGATGATCTCTTTGCCTGAATGTGTACTTCTTGGCAGCATAACTGTGTGCCCATGTGATCACAGGGAAAATACCAGGTTGGTGTCAGGGGGAAGAGATTACAAACCATGTGGATTGCTGATCAGATCTTTGAAGTTCATTCCAATACAAACAAACATTCATTCCCCTGATTTTTCATAACCAACAGCAGAAGAAATGGCAGGACATGCTTTGCTACTGCAGAGTGGTTGCTTCATCTGCATTTATTATAAAAAATCTGACGGACAGTCCTTTACTGAGTATTACCTTGTGCAAAAGGTATACAGCTCTTCACAGGAGCCACAGTATACGGAGTTTCTACTGGGACTTTTGAGATAACTTACTTTTCTTCAATCCAGTATGCATCAGGCAAAAGGACTGCATACAGTGTTTAGTTCGAGCTGCATTTTCCAGTAAATCTTTGACTCTTCATTTGCTCCATGAAGGTTGGTGCCCCCACCTCAGAGGCTGTGATGCAGTAGCTCTTGCTACTGCAAGAATAATAGTAGATGACTTCTGAATTCAAGTCACACCTGGGAAGTAGACCCTCAAGCTCTTCACAGCTGTGCTAGATGAGGAACATCATATTATAGTATGTGGGAAGGTAGGCAAGCAACAAAGAGACTGTGTACAAAAAAGGAGCCAATGGTCACTTTGAACTGTGAGATGAGAAATGGTGTCCCCCAAAATGCAGTGTGCTGTGATTTCTCACAGTGGGAGCAGTGAGGGCAGAAGGAAGGTCCAACTATCTCAGTCCCCCACAGTCTGATTACTGAGAGCACAGCAGTCAGAAAACTCATTTAGTTGACCTTTTCCTTAGATAAGCTCTAGTTTTATTTATGAAGTCCTCCTAATTTTGATTTTATCTCCTCTTTGTTTATTGCTGTGCTTTGTCCTCGCACTCCTAGAACATCCCTCACGTTCAGTAGTAATACTTTTTCCTATACTTTGACTGCAAGTCCTACTTGCTGTTTGATTCCAATTCTTCTGCTTTTATTGTCTCCTCTGATACCTGTCTCCTCTGTTCTTTAGATGGGTTCACACTTTCATTTCTTCTGGTCTTTATAAATTTCAGTTTCCTGCCTGTCAAGGAAGGCTTCAGTTGAACAGAGGCCAGCAGATCTCTGTGCTCACTTCTGATCTTCCCAAACTCCTGATACTCATCTTCACTATAGTCATTTGCTGCATCCTCTTCTTGCTGTAAATCTCCAGTACGCTGCTGTTTGGTTTTTTTCTCATTCCCATCTCTGTGCCTTCTGTTTCTTCAGCTGGGTCTCCTTACTTGTCTTCTCTTTCTTTGACACAGTCTTGGTCCAATCCTTATTTCTCCTACTTTGTTTCTTCAAGTCTTTTCTGAACTTCTGCCGGAGCAGCAGCCAATGTGAAAATCCTCTCCACTACTAAGACAGTGAAAGCCAAAGGAGAATGAGAGCCAACTGTATTCTGCTGGTAGGGCTGCTGCATGTCTGCGGGGACTACTCCATATTTCACCCTAGATATAATTAGCTGACAGCAGCCAGAGAAGTTGTTGTAAAGCCTTTTCATGATTTACTGGCTCCAAACCACTGTAAAGCACATGATGTCTCAGAACTACGATAAAAGTAATTGCCTCCCCAAGCCATAAAGGCTTGCAGCAAAATACCTTTCTTTCCTGGAACTCAGTGGAAGTGATGCTGGGTGGAGACAATGCACCTTCATGCAGTAAAAGGATGCACTGCTGCTGCTAATTTGCTTGCATGTCCTTTAATAGCATCTGGCAAAACTGAAGCACAGGTTACACACCCAAGAAAATGCAAATAGAAGAATAAGATAACATATGAGGACTCAAGCAGAATACAATTACAATATAGACCTCTGACAACAAAGCTACACCAAGGTCAGGCTTGTCTCAACTATTTGACATAAAACCTGAACCGCTAAACTATCAGACATTCAAATATGACCTCATCAGAGAGACACAATCAATAACTCTCTTTATTGACCCCTTTAGGGTGAAAAGGGAGAGTTGGGTGTGATGGGATTGCCAGGTACAAGAGGACCAATGGGCACCAAGGTTTGTTAACTGAACACTGCATTTTCAGACATTGGTTTCTAATGCTCTGCTGACAGCTGCTTCCCTCATGAATTTGCTGGAAAGCATTTATCAAGATATATCTTTTCTAATACAGCTAAAAAGATATGTTCTCCTTCAGGCAAGGTCATGTTTTCTGGTTGGGCTTGGCTGTGTTTTTGGCTTTTCATAAAAATGCTTTGGTGCAAATTACTGGAATGCAAAAATTTATTTTAAAAGCAAAACTTATATATAATTGTATCCCACTAGAAAAATGGAGTTCTTAAGTGTATCTGCAGCATTAACTTGTGTCTGCAATGTTTTCCACCCACCACATAAGACTGTGGAGTCCTCTACTAAAACTATGCATATGTGTTGATAGTTGGATGGTAACCACAATTAGGTCTGGATGTTCTGGTATCTGTACATCACTCTCTATAGCATAGCCTCCGCCTTTACAAATTTAGGCCACAATATTTTAAGGTACTTGAAAAAATTATGTAATTAGTTTTTTCAAATAAAGAACTGGAAAGAAGAACTGAGCACTGTTGTTTATTGTATGTTTCTTAAAGAGAAACTCAGTTTTATAGTAAACTTCACATTAGAAGATTACTTAAGCATCATTTAAGGATGTCCCACAGGGAAAAAAAAGAAAAAAAAAAACAGAAGAGGAAGATTATTGCTAAAATTACTTTAGATTATTAATTGTGGCATCTAAGGCTTCATTCACTTTCAGTTACATTTTATTTCCCTTGTTTCAATTTTAAAAGCAATATCAAACCTGCTGGCTTTACCTGGCTTTTCCACATTGGCTTTTGGGCTGAACTGTCTTGCCTTTAATTCATATTTCATAGTTCTGTTTCAGTGCAATTTTAGAAGCTATAAATATTGATTTGCATTTACAAGTTGATGCAAATAATTATTTGTGCTTCATCCTTTTTGTTCACTTTAAAGTTTTAAAGTCCTGCTTCTTGGGTAATCTTGAAAGCAAGAAGCATTAAAATATCTGTCTTTTTCTTTAGGGTTTTCCTGGAACTAGAGGAGAAAAGGTCAGTGTGACAATAGAATAATGTATAATTTAACAATTGGAACAGTTATGTAAAAAAAAGTAACTGTAGAAATGAGATTGAATTTTGATGGAGTGAAGTCTGAAGGTCCCACTGGGAAACAAAAACAAACATCGAGAAGGAGCACAGTCTTGTGGCTTGGGCTGGGATGCTAAAGAAGTGAGTTTTACACCCCATCTTCTTATGAACAAGTTACTACAGTGCACCTCACTACAGCTTCCCCATCTGTAGAATGGGTATAATAATCCTTAGTTGTTGGTCTGGTTTATTTAAGCTATATATACTTTGGCACAGAGACAGTTTTTACTCTAAGACCATACAGAGGGACCTGAACTTGGATGAAGTCAACTGGGGGAAAAAATCAAGTTTGGAAGTATTACGTCCAGGAAAACATGTATTTAAAGTAATTATCTGGGGAGAACAAGTCCCTTTTCCTACAAGCCTTGCTCTTAATTCTGTTATAATATCAATGAAAGTAACAAGGAAACATTTTAGGGTATCTACCATATACCTTACTCTGGCGATACTACTGTATTCTCTGTGACTTCAAATAACGCCTCGTGTAGGAGAAATATTTTTTGCTTCCTTGTGAAATGGTAGTAATTAAGCTGATGTCACCCTGTTATCTCTCTCCAGGGATCCAGAGGTGACAGGGGTGACAAAGGAGTCAAAGGAGACCAGGTAATTTTCTTTTCCAAATGGCTGTGCGCTTTAGCTGAATGTGCACATGAGGACTAATGTACTTATGATAGCAAAAAACAGGAGCAGTATGGAAGAAGGGAGCCTGGAGGCATCTTCCTGGGGGAGCAAAAGTGGTGAGGGCAGGTGGTGGTCCTACCTGACGGGAGGGCAGTGGCGCAGCCTCCATGTCCGTGTGCTGTCCAGCCCCAGCGCGTAGTGGGGTGGTGAGGCAGAGGGGGATTTCCCTGGAGGTAACCTCAGCCTCTCCTGGCCTGTGCAGTCCAGAACCATGACAGCTTGCCAAAATGCTTTGGGCTGGTGATATGATAATGCTGTGAGGGGAAAAAAAAAAAAAGAAAAAAAGAAGTGAGATTCTTGACTTGGGGGTTCTTTTAACTAAGAAAGGAAAGGTAAACTGCTTTTGATGTAAGTGGAGAAATGCCATTCCCAAATGCAGGCTTTGGGAGTTGTCCAGGTAGCAGGGTTGCCTGTAGACAAAGCACAATCAGGATGTTTTTGCCAGAGGAGAAGGAGCAAGCGGCGGAGGATCAGACAGAGGAGTAGTGTTACCGTACAAGGGGCTTTACAGTAAAATTTTGCTTATAGTTTTCCACCTACTGCATCACCCACAGTGCTGAATCACAGTGCAGGTTTTTTAACTGCTATCAGTACACGACACTTGATTTTCTTCCTTCCAAGGAAGGTGCTGCTTTGTCAAAAATCACTCCACATTTTTTGATGCTTTTTCTCCTTTTACTTTGTAGGGAGAAATAGGCTTTCCTGGAATGCTGGGACAAAAAGTAAGTGGGTGTGATGTATTGGGGAGTTGTGTTAAGTGCCAGCATAGGGTCAATGAATGGCTTTAGGGACATCCTGGAAAGTATAAGGCATTGAAGGTCTTGCTTGACTCAGTGACCAACACTTCTTGGACTTGATCAAATTCTTTAGGCTTTTTATCTTAGGAGAAAACTCTGAGATGTAGCTGTTTGTTCTTGTTTCTTGTTTTTCCCAGAACATTGCTTTAGTCATAATGTTCCTCCCATTTAACATGTTCAGACTCTTCATCATAGATTCATAACTGGCCTAATTATTTGGGTGTTATTCACTTGAAGATAATAAACATTTCCTTCTTGATACTCTGAATCAAAATGGCACTACTATAAATAGCAGTGGTAATTCTGGCCAGTTTTGGTATCATCATTACTCTGTACTTAAAAAACAATCATAATTCAGATATTGTTTTATGGATAGAAATCCTAAATGAGGATAATTTTATGACATAATCGCATCTTATTTCTGCAATTAGGATAAGGAAATAATGGTCACTTCTAAGGAAGCTAGAAAATGAGTGAATTCACCTTCCTATCCTTGAGTGATTTTATTACACATGCATCTTAACCGCAAAGCAAGATATTGCCAAAAGGATCAGAGAGTTTTGCTAGCCTTGACCTCCCCAAGTCTCCAAGCATGTTTCTAATCTTTCCTTTTGGTTTCCTCTTTAGGAAAGGATTTTTCACGGAAATTTGGGTAAATTCTGAGAGATATTTTTCGCTTTATGCTTGTTTTAAAATATTTCATTATAATTTTGATGTTCTGGGAAACAAATAGTGCCAGCATTATCTAGAGGAATCGTGTGAATTAGAGCACCATCCACCTGCTGTCTTGTATAAGGCAGGTATAACCAAGGTAACATGCATTTCTGTACTTACGTCCTGCTTCCTTCCCTCCACACCCACAAAGGGAGAGATGGGCCCGAAGGGACAATCTGGAGTACCAGGACACAGAGGACCTATAGGAAGACCCGGAAAACGAGGCAAACAAGTAGGACCATGGTGTTTCCCATTCCCGTGACTCCTGGCATCTGTGTGGTTGTGGTGTATGACCGTACAGTCTGTGCTCTCGGTACCATGCACTTTGTCACACCGGGAACAGACAGAAGCCCTGCACACCTCACACGCATGCACACGCTGCACATTAAAGCCTCAGCTTTAGGGCTGGAGCTTCATCTGCAGCATTCAGCTCCCTGGCCATGCAGCGTGGGGAAAGTTGTATTTTTCCTGGCTTGGTAATGATCTCGTTGAATATAACTTGAGTAGACCTTGAACCCCCTGTTTGAATCCTAAGCAACACAGAGCTATGGTCCCAGCCCCACCTGATGTCTACAGAGTTGGCACGAGGTCCGGGTCTCAGACAGCGTGGGACATAACTCCGTGGGGCCCTGCACTTTGTAGACCCCTAGCCCTGAGGCTGCATTAGGGAGCTGGGCTACTTGATTTACAGGCAGCTTTGTAGGCTGCAATGGCAAATGGGATATATCCAAAATTCAACACATTTCAGTCTGCCCAGGTGCCACCCTCTGCCCCTCACAAAAACAGGTTCCTGGGATGAGCAAAGGAAGGTTTGTAGGAAAACACTGGATTTCTGGGGCTCTGAATGAGGGAAGGATTGCTGTGGATGCTACAAAAACCAGCCCCCCACACTCCTCAGCTCTGGGCAGAGAGGCAGCGACAGCATCTTGCAAGGGACATCCCATTGCCTGTCCGTGCATTTTCTCCCTGGCTCACCAGTGGAAAGAGCTACATTACTTCTGCTAGCAAAACCACTGCTTGTGTGCACTGGTATGCTGTATGCTGTAATGGATGAAACTGGTATGTGGTCTGTGGCAATGAAAACCGGTGGTCTATACATCCAAACCTCAGTCCTGTATTACACTGTAATACACTCCTGGTTTCTAGCTCAGCTCTGCCATTGCTGCCAGGCCCGCCTGGAGGATGCTTTCTGTCCACACCATCCAATTCGGTTGAGTCAGGCTTTGCCCAAGCCCAAGCATTGGTCAACACAGATCAGCTTGCAGAGCCACAAGGCCTTGGAGATGTCTGACACACAGTGCAAAGAACCAAAGCACTAAAACACCCTCTCTGTTCCTCCCATTTCCTCTGCTAACACTAAACCAAGATTGATTTGTTAGACTGGATATTTATATGGCAGTTCTCACCATAGTCCTGCATGCCAGGGACATACTCTTCTGCTCTGAGAAAGGTCAGGAAGACACGTAGTGACCTTAAGGGATGGTAATCTTGTATGGAAGCTGTTCTGGAATGGGATGGTTGACAAATGGTCCTTATTTAGGGCTCAAAATAATTATGCTGGTGGAACTATGTCTCTCAGATGTTCAGATGAATTTTAAAGACTAGGAATTGTGTGTAAATTTGATACTGACTCCCCCACTATAGCATTTTCCAAGGAGGAGGTAGCAATATTGGTATAGTTACCTGTTAAAGTCACCAAATGGGCCTCTCTGAGTGCACCTTTCCTTGTGTATTTATTTTAAGCAATGATATTTGGGGGTACAAAGGAGACCAGTTCCTGGTGCTCTGAATTGCCACCTGCAGAGCCTCTTTTCTTCCGCTGACTGACAGGGAAGGGAACCTGTTCTCATTAGACGAGCTTTGGTGTTAATGTGCATCTGCTCAGATACAGGAGCTTGTAGATGCCGTGGTTATGGGTTTAGCTGAAAGCATTTTATTTGCAGTCTGGTTATGCCCAGCATCGCAAAGAGAGGCACATGCCTGCTTCATTGTTGCTCTGGTGCTGTCAGCTAATATCTGAAGTGAAAGAGTAGCCAGTGTGGGGAAAAATTAAAGTTGGGTGTTGGGGAGGGAATAATAGGTCATCAAGTAAGGAAGGTATGTGCAATGTAAGTCTGCTAGATGACCCGAAAAAAAATATTTTTTTGTCCTTGATTTGTCAGTTTTTAAAAACTGATGCATGCTCTTTGCTGTTTTTTCTTTTTTTGTAAACTGTGCTCATCTGTCCTGCCAAAGTAACGTGCACAGAATATGTTTCCGTAGATAAGGCAGAAAAGATGCAGTACCTGCAGATCAACTTGAACACAGTGCCATCCTCACTTGACCTTAGGTGTTTTGTCACATTACACAGTGTCTTAATCAATAATCAAAAAGTGGTGATGTAAGCCATGTTATAATTTAAGGCCACAATCTGTGTGACTAAAAGAACTATAGTCTGGCCCTAAATTAGGATTTCCAGGCCCAAGACTCAGTACACAAACCCTTTTTTGGCACCCTGAAAGCAATTTCAGCATTGATCTTCTGCAGGAAAACTGGGCTTCCCTCTGTAATTGGTGAACTGGCTATTTCCTTTCTTCTTTTCTAATCCTTTGAAAAAACTTGAGAGTGGCATTTTAAGGCTCTGTGGCTCTGGCTGCTGCCTTTAAGTGCTGTAGTTATCATCTGGCTGTTTGTTCAGCTGAGAGGATAGTTTCCATCAACATGGGGCCGCTTCCTGTGTCTTGATCCAGCTGACATGCCTAGATAAAAGCGGCTAATTTAGGAAGGTGTCACTTCCACTTCCATTTTGAGATATGTCTTGATTATCTCACTGGCTTCTTCAGCTTTCCTCTGCCTCTGGGGCAGGCTCTTCCTAAAAGGTGGCCAGGAGGTGGGAGTCACAAGTCACAGCCTCATTGCCCTCTAACTGAGATATAACACCCAAAGCTTTGTAACTTGGGAATTGACCATAAGGAGCAAGTTTAGGGTTTCAGCCTTGATAAGGAGGAACGACTTAGAACTTTAGATAACGTTACTTTGAAAGAAGGGAGAGGAATATAAATATTGTCCACGGAAAAAGTTTTTCTGAATGCCATGGGTGCATGTGAAAAGAAACAAGGCAAAGATATTTAATATAAATCTCTGCCATTATTATTTAATCTATCTGTGCTAAACAAGAAAGCATTAAGCAATCATTCCTCCAAAGCAGAAGACACAGCAGACAGCTCGTTCTCAGGCAGTACATGTCTGACTGGCCCTGGCTTGCCTCTGCCAGATCGCTGTTGTGTGGGGGACTTCTTGGGGGCTACAAAATCCTGGTCTGCCAGTTCTGTGTTGCATAATGTAAGAAGTAATTAGGAATCAGCATCGCTGACATACACATAAATCCTGGAATATTTTGATAGCACAGAGCTTACCTAATAGGATTAAACAAAGCAAATATTCAATTAGTTCTTTATGGGCCATGGCAAAATCAACCTTCCTCTGTTGAAATGGTGCAAGTGACATTCAAACGTATCCATGGGATACGACATATTATATAACAACAAATTATTTTAGCATATATTACTATATATGCTTTATTACTCTGAAATTAGACATGCAACCACTCATCATGCACCTGTGAATGCACATTAACCTGGAGTTACATCATCTTCAAGGAACTCATCTCTTTTGTCAGTAAAGGAAAGCTTACATAGCACACATCATTTTTGTTATGCTAAATAATGTACGCTGTTACATAAAAATCAAATCAGATATTTAAACTTTAAGCTAGGTAATACACTTCTGAAATATAAAGCTGAAAAATCCAAGCCGTGGAGAGTATATGAGCAGAAAGGTAAATACAGTTATTTTTAATAAGTGTCACCATATTAAATTCAGGAGCAAAACCAGGAAGGTGCTGAACAGTTCAAGGGTGAAAATTCCAAATGCCTAAGGCTATGGCTGCACAAACAGGCTCCCATGAGGCAAATTAGGGCTGGTTTTACAGAATATTAGCTGTTGTATGGTAACTGTGTGTAAGCTCGTCTCCCATAAGTAATTTTACAGCATTTTGGAAGGACACCATTTGTCAGCATGGTGTTGCCATACACTAGCTTGCACTTTGTAAACCTAAGCCCTTGCTTGTCTTGCGATGATTTGTTAACATAGCTATACCCAGGGTGAAAGTCAAGGAGATTCAGGAGTCCAGGCACCTAAAGTACTTCTGAAAACAGTGTGGGCCTCAAAGTCATTAGCATGCTTCTAAAAAACTGCATCCTAAAACTGGGAAATGTCACTGTGGAAGCCCTTGGCAATGCCTTATTGAATTTTCTCTTTTTTTCCCCCATTGTGTGCTAGTGCAGTAAGTAGGGATTTCCAGGGTCACCTATTTCAGCTCCACCAGCCCTTTCTTTCTGAGCTGCACTAACTCCTAGAAAGCTACCAGGGCTAAAAAGGCATCCTTAAAGAAAGGCCGCCAAATGATTGGAGTCAGATCAGTGTGATTCCTGACCCTACACAGAGCAGATCTGCTGGGACCATTCACTTTTAGGAGCAGAAGTCCTGCCTGGACATGCTTTTCTGTCTCCACATAGAAGACGACAGCACCTCTTCCCTGGGTTGGTGGCTATGAAGTTCATGCTGCATGCTGCTATTGGCAAATGTCTTGGCTTTCTTGAAAGGGAATCCAGTGCTGGCTGGAAGAGGTTGTGTGTTATTAATAGTTTAGCAAATAAATGGATGTCTCCTCTCTCCTAGGGACTAAAGGGAGACATTGGACCTGCGGGTATCATGGGTCCACCTGGAAGACCTGGTCCTTCTGGCCAGCCAGGCCCCCCTGGACCTTCAGGATCAGGTAAGCAGGAGATCGGTTGATTTCCTAAACAGTGTCCCTGCTCCCCAGCCCTTCCTGACTCATCACACACGCCTACATCAGCCCCTTTACAAAATGTGCTGCAGGGCTTCGTTTGCTTCTCCACTGACAGCAAGGAGAGGATTTCTCCCGAAGGCTGGTCATGCCATCCTTGTCCATTACAAGGACTTTATACCTTACTTTAAAGCCTACGTTATGGCTTCTGATGCTTCAAATAAACCCAAAAGCATGGCCTATGTGGTACCTGTGGGATTTTGGTAGATGGGGATGATGAAAAGCCATCTGGCAGCCTTGGAGGGACTAGTTAATCTCCATCATCAAAGGTCTGCTGCTTCTCCAGATATCCTGGCTTACAGTGAAAGATTGTGATTTCTAATCAGCCAGGACATACTCACCCTGTGCAGCTCTGTAAAAGAAAAACAGATGAGACTCAAGTCACAATGGCAGTAAGGAAAGAAGGGAAGAAAAGGAAAGGGATAGGAGTCAGAGGGAAAAAAAGGGTGGTGAAAAAAACCTCTCTCTTTTTAGTTAAGTGCTGTAGATCTATGCTTGCTGCAGTTGTGCGTGTTGTAAAAATCAAGGGAAAAATCTTCTAATCGATAATTGTACAGCTTCAAAGCTATGCATGCACAAGAACTCTAGGCAGCTTGCAAGACCAAGTGTAGACATGAAGGCCAATACATGACCCACAATGTTTAGTGACAGTGAACCCTCAGGTAGGGTTTTCTCAGCCCAGATAAATACTAAAGTACTTGAAAAGAAAAGCAAAACCAGCTGGAAACTACTGTTGCCTCAAATGGACAGTGCTGCTTGCACTGCAGATGATCTGTTGAATGTCCTCCTCCATTTTGCTTTCCCTTTTTCTTCCCTTGCTTACATCAGTGGGCAGAAGGTCTCTTTCTTCTGGTGGTCTGGAAATGGTACATCTGTGAAGCTGGGGGCTGCTTCAAAATCTTCACTTATCTCATGTCTCCCATTATGAAACATCTTTGCCTGAGTAAAACAGTTGTAAGTTTTCAGAGGGCAGAATTTTCACCACGCCGATGGGAAGGTAGCCAGCATCCTGAGATTACTTTTTAAAGGCTTTATTCCATCCACAGAAAGTTTATGTGTCAGGCTTGTTAATCTTTTTCCTCTAGAATATAAATTCTGGTCCTAAATTAGCTTTCTGTAATGATGTCACTGCTTGCAGTATGAACATATTGGCTCAGAGTCCAATTCTGCAGAGTAGCGCACCCTTGACAAAGTTTGAAAGTCAAAAAGCAGTATTTTTTTTTAATTTTTATTTGTAGCACTCCTGTATTTCTGGTTGGGTTTTCTTGTACAGAAACCTCTGAAACAGCATTGCTCAAGTGGTTGCACAATTGCACAAGTCCAATGCGGTGTAGCTGTCTACAGAGTCTGACTCTACTAAATTCAGTTGCATAGGTGCTGTAGAGTGATCTGTGTGTTCATCATGACCTGAATTTCTGTAGGTTCAAACAGTCTGACATTTATCTGGAGATCCTAAGAAAATGGCCTCTCTTTTTCTCTGTAAAGTTGGTAGAAAAATTTAAAAAGTGATCTGAAAAAAAATGACTGTGGTGCAAACCCTGGTCTTTCTCCTGAAGTGCTGGAATTGGTGGTTCTGGCAATCACTTCCTTCAGTTCCCAGTGGATTTGGTGGGCAATGTGCATCTCTGAAAATTTATATAAATGCATATATCCACCTGACCTGTACTTTTTCCACTAAGGCTGCGTTTCTGTTTTGTATGTTAACTTCATAACAAGGCAACCTGGCATTTTGCTTCCTAGGGCAATTCACAATAGGACCAAAAGGGGAAAGAGGACTGCCAGGGCCTCCGGGGAGATGTCTCTGCAGATCCCCACAACACGTGAATAACCCACCATATGAGGAACCTGTGTTTGGATACAGTTATCCTAAAGTCCCTGCGGTAAGCCGATTTTCTGGGAGAGGACATGAGCGGTTCTTAAGTACTTTTATTGTAAAAGGTGGTGTACTCACCGATATTTTGGTTTTAATAGGGAAGATATCTGTATGTAGACAATGTGATATATCTAGTATCCACCACCTCTGAGATCCAGCTGGTGCAAAAGAGTTTGGCCTCATAACTAGTTTGAGGGTTGTGTGATTGAGGTGCTGAAATGCAGCTATTTCAAACCATCAGTAAAGTAGCACGTGTTTAGAAACCTTTTTTCAAGTCTGAGGATGCTCTCTTCCATCTCCTACTGTACATATATAATCTGTTCTTTTTATTTCAGTAAATTGAAATATATTTCAGATTGGTCAGTGGATTAAGCATCTCTTTCTTTCTTATTTTTTATACCTTCTTCTGCAAAGACAGTGATTTCAGAATTGAATATTCAGGTCAAGCATTTTGCGTGTATGATGGAACTTTCTTCCAAAGCAGAGACCCTCTACCTTGGACCAAAAAGGAGTCTCCACAAACCATGGGAGTCAGACTTCTGAGCTCCTGTCTGTAGGCATACACTTTATACAGTTAATTTCAATCTCTAGCCTTCTGGAAAGCATTTTTACAAGCAAATTGAACAAAGTACTTTAAAGGACAAGTCATTGGCAGAAAGTGACCTAGCAGTCTTTCAGCTCTAATTTCTTTGGGCTTTGTAAATACTATTTCTATACTTTTCCTTCTGCTGGTCCCTGCCTTATTATTCTGTGCATTGTAGCACTTAGTCAGCAATGAAAATGCTACCTTGCTGCTGTGTACCAGCATAGCCCAGCCACTCCACTCATGCAAGTGGGTATTACGCAGTGTCTGGTCGTCTCTGAATGACAATAAGCAGCGATTAGCTTTGTTAACTTTCCCATCTGTCACGTTGTCAGAAAGCTGTTACAGTGTGTGAAAGGGACATACTCACAACACTGTCCATTAACCTGGGTCATTGAACTCAACCTTCTGCATGAGTGTGCTGCAAGTCTTGTCAGCTGCTCGCTCATCCCTGTCTGTGTTGCATTACAAAAAAGCTTCATTAGCTTTAAAACTTAACGGTGAGAGAATAAAGTGCATGAAATAAAGGTGCATATCACATCATGCTGCACACTATTGCAAAAAATTATCATGTACTTCACGGCATGGAGAGCTCATAGGATAAGGTGTAAGGCTTGCAATATTCTGAGTAGGTCTTAAGATCCTCCTTTTCCATCTGGCACAGTTTCATATTAGACCTTAAAAGATGGTAATGAGAGTGTAGCTACCTAAAATATAAGTACCCTATACTATCTCTATGACACCTCATGTGATGATGATCAAGTGCCATTTCATTCTCAGAGGGCTGGCAAAGAGGCAAGCCTCAGCTCTGAAAGTGGAGCACTTGCAGAGCAGCGCTCCCCCTTTGTCTGCCCCATTTGCTTTACTCCCTCGAATGTCAAGAGCAGGAGCTTAAACATTGCTATTATTTATTCTGTCAGATCCCCGTGTAACAGCTTTGAAGCCTGCCTTGTACCACTTGACGACTGTTGTCAGGGTTGCTATAGTAGCACATGGAAAAGACCCAGAGACGGTGTTCTGTGCCCCCAGTCCCCGTGTTGCATGGTTTGCCAAAGCAGCATCCTACCGCAGCATGTCCCCAGCGCGATCACCCACTCGCCCATCAACGCCTCTGGTGCCAGCACTGCCAGAGGAGGGGAGAGGCTAGGAAACAAAGCACTGGTTTTCTGGCACTGGCTAAGGTTCATTCCATTTTTTAAATCTTTTGCAATTTCAAAGGCCAGTATCTGCAACAGAGAGTTTCAGAGTGCGCAGATCTGCTGTTGATTCCAAGAGAAATTCGAGCTCTGGGGCTGGGACTTGAACTCCTGAACACAATTACAGAATTGGTTCTTTGCTGGCTTTCTATTTCTTTGCTTTCTTTCATTCAAGCTGAAGGCATTTTTATTCAATGCTTCTTTAATGAAACTGGCCTTTGTTGAGGGCTATGGGAATATTCTGCTACATAAAAATTTCAGGATAATTTGTTTTAAAAAGAGAAAATTCTGTTTATGCTGGTGGGAATCAGGCTCAGCCCTAAATCCATTTTGCTCAGAACCACTCTATTTGCTTTTTCTTAATTTAAAAATGGTTTGAATCTTGCTAAAATTAGTTTGATTAAGCTGCTGAAGGAAGAGATTATTTCCTAATGCCTCTTACAGCCAATTTCAGTGACTGAAACATTAAAAAAATTGGTAAGAGAGCAACTCGTCCTAATTTTTCCATTTTGAACTTTTTTTTTTCTGTTTAACTGAAGACTTGGCTTTAGACTAAAGTATATGCGTATAAAGAAACATGCATTTCAATGCCAATTAAATCTAAACAATTTACAAAGTAGTAAAAGATAAGTGGAGGTTGCATTGAGCAATGCATTATTTTGTAGCCACGAGCATGCCTAAAAAATTATAGACAAACCCGCAAAAAGCACTTATGCCCATATGGATTTTGCAACTGTTCCAGCATCTAACCATTTGAGCATCTGACAGTTTTTCTCAGCAATGATTGTGCACGATCATTACCTGTGGATGTGCATTTGAAATAGGGGCCATTGGAGCCATAGCTAGGTGCTGAGGAAAGACCATTCTCCTTTGGAAACTCCTGGCTCTTCTTACCAGTCGCAAAGGAGCCTTTTATGGTCTGGCAGTCCATGGGTGTAAGTTCTCACACCATTCTGTTTCTGAAAACAACCAAACCATTTTTCTGTGTAATTATTTACCTGTTTGCAGATACATATGTCAGTTGGCAAGACTAGATTCTGTGACAATCCAAAATACTTCTTGAGAGGGTTACCAATCACCTCTTTTTCTGTGCCCCAGATTTTTGTGGTGAATAATCAAGAAGAATTGGACCGGTTAAACACTGAAAATGCCTTAGCTTTTAGAAGAGATCAGAGATCTTTGTATTTCAAGGATACCTTTGGATGGCTTCCAATCCAGGTGAAAATATGACTGTGGTCTCAGAAAACTCGTGAGTGTATGTTTCATTTTTAAATACAGAACATAATTCTGTACTTAAGTTGTCATACAGAATCAATGAAGCAAGTGGAGAAAAGGCTCATTTTTGAACACTGCCACAACTGTACATAGTTCTGTGATTTTTGTTCACAGGACTCTTAATTACTGAAGCATTAACTCATCAGTGTTGCAAGTTTTGCTAACCTCCCTGTGAACCAGGCTCCACTGGTGAATGAACTGGGGCTGAGTTTGGGGAATTACGGTAGTAAAGAGCATTTTTTATTTAATACAACATAAGGCAAAACTCACCAGGGTACAAAGTTGCGGAAAACCACAAACCCTGCAAACCAAAACCATGTTTTTCCGTATTGCTTCAAGGATCTAAGCTAAGTCCCACACAAATCAGCAGCAGGATCCTTCTTGTGTGCGCTGGACTTTGAATCAGATTCTGTATAAACCCTGTGAACCACCAAATAGCGGGATATGAAAACCTGGTTGCGGGGTCTGCCTCCCACAGCCCTTCACCTCTGCTTGCTAGCCAGGCTGCTCGTGGTCTGGTGCAGTAACCACTGTGTGTTTGTTTGGCCAGCTCACCCCTTTCTACCCCGTGGATTACCGCTTCGAGGATGGTGGTACCTGTGGAGATGGGATCGTACAGGATGGGGAAGAGTGTGACGATGGCAATGCGATTGTGACTGATGGCTGTATAAGTAAGTTACAGCACATCAAGAGCAGCCTCTTTCTACCAGAGAAGGTGCATTAGTTGTTTCCACAGGGTACACTGCTGTGTAAACCACACAAGCGTTTCACTCAGGGGAGCTTGCGCGGTTTGTAGATCAAGTGCAGGCATGGGGCACATGAAGAGGCACAATGGCCATAGTGTGAAAACTGAGGTCCTTCATGTGTGTGGATGCCATACACCAGCACAAGACATAGGTGATGCCAAGTACTTCTCATGCATCCTCATTGAGGACCGTGTACCTCACTGAGCAGAGGTGTCTGCAGTCAGAGCAAAACCACTGCATTTCAGGGGCCAAATCCAGCAGATGGTTTACATACACACCTTCCGCAGGGGCTGCAGGCTTTCTGGCCAAAAGATGTAGCATACCTTTGCGGTGCACCACAAATCTCCTTAGGATAGACATTGAAGCTGGCTGTTTCTAATAGTAAGCTAGATCCTGGGTCCAGTAAAACCATTTTGGATTTTGTTATTCACTTGCATAGGGAAGGTGTCAGCCCACTACCTTCACCATTAGGTTTATACCAACATTTGATTCCTGTCTAGTCAAGCTTCCTTTCATTTTGCTGGTTGTAGGTACCAAAGCGCATATAAGCATACAAGCAGGTGTGGCAACCGTCACTTCTACCTTTCAGTTACTTTTACCACTTGATTCCTTCCCCAGCGCACAGCACTCTACACCGTCTACAGCTGACACACAGCAGGTTTGGTACTGGTTCTAGCAAAGGGATGCTTCTTCACATTTCAGAACAGGTATCAGCCAACACTAAAAGATGCAACTTTTCTTTTTCATTTATATAGCCCTCCATTTTTTAGCCTGATGTTGAAAATGAGGTGTATGCAGCCACGCTCTATGTGAGTTTGTCCATCCACCTGTCCATCACCACCCTTCCCCTTATAACTTGGGAATCCCAGCCAACTACTCAATGACAACAGGAAAGAGATTTCAAAGGCAATTCAGCTGCAACAGGTATAGGGAGACATATAAATAAATGCCCCTCTAAGCTTGCCTGGCTGCAGAGTAATCCAGTGAGAGAACATGAGCTCTCCAGTCTCCAAGCATGAGAAAATGATTCAATTAGAATTTGCAATCAACCGTGGGGAACAAGCATGCAGGAAAATAGTGTTCATTAGTTCTAGTGCCTGCAAAATTGTACATTGTGTCTGGAGGCACACCGTGTTACTCTGTGCTATTCACCGGCCAAAGCTTCAGGTCAATGGAGTCCTTGCAATACATAGACTTCTGACACTGATGTGACCCAAAGAGTTGTCATTGGCCTCAGTGATCTTAAAGGTCTTTTCTGACCAAATGATTCTATGGTTCTATGAGTTACTTGGAAATGAGCACATTGTCATCATTCTGCTCTTGTGACTGAACCAAAAGAAAAAGGTTAACCAAATGTTAAGTGGATTTAATTGTAAAATAGGCTCATTGTTCTCAGAAGCATCAATTGCTAACAAACAGAACCTTGGTGCAATTAATTAATAATTTCTATTCATAAATAACCCACTTTAACTCTTATAAACTCCCTATTCTTGAGTGTCCTTTTAATCTGTTGCTTAATAGTGTCTCCGAGAAGATATCAAAGGGATTTTAGCTAAATGAATCTGTTCAAGTTATAAAGTCATACTCAGAAAGTTGAAGACATCAAAAGCAAAGTCCAGTTGCTAAAATAGCAAAAAAAACCACAAATTACTGCAGCCTACATGCCAGTCACCATGAAAAAATGTCACAAGGCCCACTCACACTCAAGTCAGTAGGAGTCAGCAGTGGGAAAAACACCTTTTTGGCAATAATCACATACTCTTTTTTTGATAGAGAGGCAATAGGTCTGCATAATTCTGTTTGTATGTGGGAACTCACTTGCAGTAGACACATGATACTGTGCAATATTGGGTAAAGGTCTAGGTTGGGATTTTCAAACCTCTTAATGACCTCAGGGTGTTTTTTTGAAATTCTGACCTCCCCAAATCATTTATGTTAGCTGTATTTTATACTTCCTTTAGTTTGTTTTCATAGTAATTATCTATGGTAATAGTAATTATTAGAATAAATGCTGTTGTAATTAGTGTTTCTGTAGTAATTATTTTTAGTAGTTATCCATTCTTTCCCTTTGTCATTGAAATTAGGCTAAAAAAAGCATATTCTTTGTAGTGAAGAATATTGCTCCTCCTAAGACAGTCCTTGCAGGATGCCCTCCCGCAAATGCCTTGTTGTATACTTTACCCTTAAAAATCTAGTTCCGCTTACCTCACCTGCCTCTTTTTCATATGAAGTGCCTTGAAGGTATTTCTTTCTGTGTTTTTCACTAGGATGCCGCCGTGCTTACTGCGGAGATGGCTACAAACATGAGGGGGTTGAAGACTGCGATGGGAAGGATTTTGGATATTTGACATGTAAAACATATCTCCCTGGGTATGTATGAGCTGTCTTCACTTTGGTTCAGGGGTTTTTTTTTGTGGTTTTCTTTTTTCCCTTTGCCAGCTTTAAAACAGAAAAGTATTACCCTCTTAAACCTTGTTCCACTGGGACTACTGCAGGTAGTGGGGGAGTGTTGTGGTTTAGCCCCAGTCGGCAACTGAGCACCACACAGCCGCTTGCTCCCCCTCCCCCTCCCTGGTGGGATGGGGGAGAGAATTGGAAGGACAAAAGAAGCTCACGGGTTGAGATAAAAACAGTTTAATAATTGAAATAAAATAATAATAATAATGATAGTAATAAAATTGCAATGAAAAGGAGAACAAGAGAGAGAGAAACAAAACCCAGGGAAAAAAAAACCCAAGTGATGCAACCGCTCACCACCTGCTGACCGACGCCAAAACCAGGACAGGGAGAAAGAGTCTATCAGATTATTTCTGCATATCATTGACTTGAAGGGCTAAATCTCATCTCTCAGTAACAAGCACGTGCCTTTTACTGTACGAAATGAACAAAGGTCACACAGACATATGTTTGCCCATTGCTTGCAAAGATTTCCTCGTCTGGTGACATTATCATTGCATTAATGTTCACCCGTAACATACCAAGAGTAGGAAAGACCATGAGCAGCAAATGATTGCACTGAAGGAAAGGAAAAAAAACCAAACAAACCCAAAGCACAACCTCCAACCGCCCTCCTGTTGCCCTTACCGTTCATGGGTACTCTAGGGGTATCTATGTTTCTGAACCAATCAGTCATCTACCAGCCTTTCCAAAGACCAGGAAATTCACTCAACAGCAGATGCAAAGCCCTGCATCTGCTTAGCAATGTCCTTCATTTAAAACATCTGCTTATTGTTGGCTTGCCTTCTCTGCCTTTGTTTAAGCAGCTTCTTCTGGTCAGCATTTTGCCTCCAACAGCAGTACCTCTATTTAACTGTCAGGTATTGTTACTGGCTAACAGGAAACATTTAATTTGCAAATGAAATTATGTGCAGAGCCCTCATCATTCATAGAAGAATAATGTGCTAATTGACAGGCATAAGAAACCACAGGATGTCTTTGTAAGTCAAGTGCTGTGCTAATCCTTCCACTGCAATTGTTGGAGCGCTCCTGGTGTAAGAGATTACTAAAATCGAGACCAGCAAACCTGACAACCTGAAACATTTTACAGAGATCTCATCTTCAGACAGTGTGGAGCTGTTTTCTACTGTGAAAACTATTCCCTTGTAAGAGTCTGAAGTTTGGTGCCAAAAATAGCACCACCTAGCTTGAGAAATTTTTATAAATGTCACTTTCCATGTATAACCACATTGTGAAGAGCAACTGGGAGCCTTTATTTTTGTGTGTGCAGTCTGCAAATTATCTGCTAAACTAAAGAAAAAGCTGTGAATCATGAGTAAAATGGGATAAGTATGTGAGCATGGCACTCCCATGGGAGTGTCATCCCGAAGCACCCTTTCCTCCAAGAGCTCTGCTACAAGTGATTTTCCCATTTTCTACTCTTTCCAGCCCCCAAATCCCTCCTTATATTTCACAAACCCTCACTTCAGATTTTATGTTGGTTTTCTGAGAATGTGGGTTAACCAAGGACACAGTTTTCAGGACCTGCTTAATGGCTGCTTAATCCACAGCTTGTGGATTTTCTGATGGATGAGTTTTTCACTTAGACATATGCTAGCAATAAAAACTCATCAAAATGCTTATTTTATTAACATCTCTGGTCAGGTCTTCAGTAGGTAAAGTCACTGCAGCTCAGTTTGTCAGTAGAAAGACAAAATTGCTGTTTTTCCTTATTTTGCAAGGACCCTTCCATTTACTTCTTTTTTATTTCAAAGGTGGGCGTGTGTCACTATCATTATTTCAAGTACATGAAAAATAAGACAAAGGACAGGCACAGTCACGCCTGCTGGAGCTATTGAAAATAGCTGGAAAAACACTTAACTCAGAGCCTTGGATATTTTGTTACACAGTTCCTGTGGGTGAGTGCCAAGACCACCTGCACCCACCCCTGCGTAACACTCAAGTCCCACTGCCAATGGGGATTTTATTTTTTTTTAATTGACATTACCAGGAATTAAGTCTTCACTCATAGTTTCTCCTGGACTCTTTATTTTGCTGACAAGGGGGAGCACAGTGGAGCACCGATGGAAATTACCCTCTTATTTTTGTTCCCATATGTTGCTGCACATGGCGTTTTCTGATGTTCTTCACTCCTACAGAGAGCTACATCCAGAAACCATTATAACGTGAACTATAGCATACTTTGACACCGAGATATTCTCTTTTATTTTAGGTCTTACGGAAAATTGCGATGCACTTCTTACTGCTACATTGACTCTACACAGTGTCGATACTTCACATGAGGGGAGCGGAGGTGGGTAGCATCCCACATGTAGTGGGGTGCTAGGTGCTGCACTATCATCTATCCAAGAAGGACTGGGACAAAAAGAACCCCACCCACCTCTGTGTGAAAACAAGCAAAGAGATGTCATGCTGCTGATGGCCATTTTAAGATGTTTTTCTTTTTTTTTTTTTTAAGTCAGATTGGGAAAAAATAGTACAACTGCATCCTGTCTTAATAGAGAAATGTCAAACAGTGTTTGCCAGTAAGACTTTCACGTGGCTGTGGATGGCGACTTGCTCTCCATCACAAATGCAATGTTAAGCTACTGGAAACTGAATTTCACTAACCAGGAAGATCGTGTAACAATTACCTCGACTTAGCACTGTTAAACCTACATGTAAGCTCTTCAGGGTTTTTGTCTTTAAACCTTCTAACATAAACACGAAGCATATCTTGGATGCGGTGTTTATAGAGACTTTCTCTTTTATTACAATGTGAACTTTGCAAGGGTTGTATCCACATGAGTGATGACTTCAGTGACATTAAGGTTAACTATACACTTTCGTGGGTCAAAGGAGCAGAGGCCCTTCAGTAAGTGCTTTCAAGATCAGCAAAGCAGCCGAAAAAGTTGGTTAACTTCACCTCCAGGCTAAGACGTTTGGCTGTGTGTCTGTGCATGCACGGAAATGCAAGCAGTCACAGGAGGTCTGAAACTGCAGACCACAAAGGCCAAACTTGACAAATAAACTGTGAAATAGCCAAGGAGCTCGCTCCCAGGAGAAAATCAGACAAGGAGGGAAGATCAAGAAGGAACATATTTGTATATTTTTCACCTCTGTCGAGCTGGCTGGGCTCTGCGTGACCCTGAAGGGCCTGGGACAGCATCGGTTACCTGCCTGAAGCCACAGCGTGACCACATACATATTGCCTTCACTCCGGTTTCTACACTGGAAGGTCTTTTCGTTTTCATCCCCTTGTCCACCCAACCATCATCATTCAATTACCGTTTATAGCCTGTCCTCTCTCCCCGTCTCTCCCGTTCGCTGTTTCCGCCATCGTGTCTGGGGTACCCCCCGGTGTCCGTTCTCACTTTTGTATCGCTGTAAATCAGATTTTGGAGTAGAGTGTTTATGGATGCTCATTCATGCTGTGTAATGTACATGTATTTTTGTTTTTCAGAAAGTTTGTTCAACTATATTAGCTCTGATAGGACTCAGGGTAATTATATACTTATTTATTAGCAAGCATTAAAGAGCAAATTTCACATAGGAAGCATATTAAATGTTATGTGAAAAAGAGTCTATAACGGAAGAAAATGAAACAAAAGATGTGCAGAATTCAGGACTAAAAGCCTCAAATCAAGGTGTTATTTTCATACAAGCCACTCTCCTCTGCTTCGCGATAAATGCTGTACATGACTATTTGAAATGCGTGAGTTATCTGTACCAGTGACAGCACTGCAACAGCTGCACTTACACTGGTACTTCTGTAAAGGTTAAATAAAGGTGGATGTTGCGTTACAATGATAATGCAGTAAAGCAATCAAGAGATGCATACAACTTTTACCACCTGTGTAGAAGACTTTAACTCTGCATGTCCAAAGTGATACTGGAAATCACCAATTAAAAAGAAAATAAAATTAGTGTACTCTGTGTGGCTATCACTTAGCTGGGCTATTTACGTTGCTATGAAGCCAAGCCACCAGCATTTTTAGCCCAGTTCAATAGTTCACAATTTTTCGTCTTGTTGCTTTTTTTTTTTCTTTTAAACAGAGGTCTTAATAAAAGGTCAAGGAACTTGCCATAAGCTCTGGAAATCTGGGCACTAGCACAGCTGCCTTTTAATTTCCTGTGCTTGTGCAAGCGGTGGGTTCCAGCGACATCACATCACGTGGGAGCGCGCATCCCGGTGGGAGGCTCCCAAGGACAGCCACGCTCCCAGCAGCACGTCCTGCTGGCCAACCCTCCAGCTGAACCTCCGGCAGCATCTGCCAGGTATTACCATCCTGGGCTTGGAGGCACTTCATCTGAACTTCTCACCTTCTCCAAGGAGCTGATCTCTACTCCCAAAAGGCTGGAGTCTTTGAGAAATTTGGTAATCCCAGTGGCCTTTCACCTTCAGTTTTGAGTCGCATAATTTTTAAAAGCTCCTACCTCCAAAGGACGTTAAAGTTGCAAAGCTAAGCGCACGGAGGGTAGGAAATGTAAACAGGAGATGTGATCACATAGGTGAGATCGTACTGTGCTGCACATGTTCAGGAAGGGGCATATCAGTCTGGGCAGAAAACATTTGCAAAGCACGGATTTTAAATGGACTTTATTAATACAGCACAAACAATTCAGCATCTTAACAGAGAGAAACCAATGTAAGATAAGGAAAAAAAAAGATATGAAACACATTTCTTACTACCATTACTGTCTTGTTCCCCTCAGATGATAAAGCATGAGAAAGACATCTGGGAAGGTATGTATCATGTAAAAGACCGCAAAAGAAATCCTTCCGCCTCATTTCTGACATACCTGCTTTATCATTAATTGGGGATCTTTCAGCTGGATGCTGCCTGATCTGCTGTGAATTATCTTCCCTCCTTCTCTGAGTTTGTCAGCACATTGTGCCAAGACTGGTTCAAAAGTCAATTGGGGTATTTCAGTTCCTTGGCCTTTTGTAGCAGCAAATGCTTGTGGGAGAGTTTTCTAATGATTAGTACGCAAGCCTAGACAAATACAAACCCAGTATGATCTTAGGCCATGCACTGTATTAAATGTATACTAAAAATCCAGCTTGCACTTAATATATAATTAAATATGTGTAGTTACCTACTGCGTGTATTAGCAGCTCATGTCAATAAATCATGCTACCTTAGTTCCGTTATGTCCTTACTTCCACTTATTTAATTTTGGGTTTAACAACACGGTTTTTAAATATAATTACCTAGTTTAAGATGCTGGGGAGGGAAAAAAAACCAGTGCCTCCTCTCCCACGCCTGCTGCTGGACCTGGCTCTGTGCGGGCGCAGTGGCGTGCACAGCCCGGGAGTGCGACTGTGCACCCCCGCGGCCGGGCTTGCTGCTGCCTCAGCCCCGAAGTGACCTGTGAAACACGCCATGTGCGGAACCGCTCCGCTTTCGTTGATTTCTGGTTGTAATCGGTGTCACATGGACTACTTTTAATAAGGCTTTGGGCTGCGGTTTGGGGGATTAGCTCCTCCTACTACCTCGTAACGTACTGGCTGGTTTGTAACTCCTACCAGAGGCTGTGCTGGTGGCTGCAAAGCAACAGCGTCGGGTGCTGATGGACGATGGGAATGGCGATGTTGGCACCTAGGGTTCAGTCACTCCCAGCAGCCAGCACCCAGGCTTCAAGAAGAGGCTCCAGCCTTGCAGTAGCAGCTGGCAAGTTTGTCCTCCCAAGGCTGTTGTGTACAGCGGGGCATCCCGGAGGAGGGCAGTGCTGTCTGTCCCCAGGGGAAACAGAAGTATATTGACAGCCAGAGAACGAATGTGTCTTTGGGGCAGTGTATTTTCTGCCTGTCCTTTCTAAAAGCTCAGCATCTGTGACACTCACCTCTCTGGCTTCCCAAATGCCTACGTCATGTCTCTCTTCACTTCAAATGATTAAAAATTGTAGCTGCCAACCCCATCCTTGCCCATATAGAAATGTCCTCAAGTTGCACCAGGGGAGGTTTAGATCAGATATTAGGAAAAATTTCTTCACTGAAAGAGCTGTTAAGCATTTGAACAGGCTGCCCAGAGAAGTGGTTTGAGTCCCCATCCCTGGAGGTTTTTAAAAGACGTGTAGATGTGGCACTTAGGGCCATGGTTTAGTGGTGGACTTGGCAGTGTTAGGTTTAACGGTTGGACTTGATGATCTTAAAGGTCTTTTCCAACCTAAATGATTCTATGAGTATATAAATCTGGCCATTCAGCTCATCTCCTCCTTTCTTTGTTCTTATGGTTTCCTTTAGCGGCACCAAAGTTCATATCCTTTGTAGTCTCTCCAAAACCCTGCAACGCCCTCAGTGCTCTGCAGGCACTGGGTTTCGTTGGCTTCTTTTTCAGCCTCTCATACCATCCCTTTTCTAACACCTTCTGCATGTTGCAGCCCCACAAATGTCACAGCAAAGCCCCTTGGCCACAGTTCTTACCTTCTTAAAGGATGGCTTCTTAGAGAAGTTAACCTTAATGTCTCTAAAAATTGCACGGTACAATTCCCATTTCAGTCCCACTGATTTGGGAAAGGGGAGAGGGGATTGGTGGTTATCCTTAAACTGGGAGTCCCCCAGAACAGGCACCGTCCTTGAGCACCAGCTGTTTACGAGTAATAACGGTAATAAGCCCCCGGTTAGCTGCTTTTGGGGACAATTCAATAGCTCTGGCACTCCGCTGCCACATACAATCAGGGCATGTATTAAAAAAAGAAGACCAAAATAAACCCAAGAGAAGTAAACCAGTACTGTGCTGCAATTCTTTGATGATACTCAAGTGTATCATGCAGGCGAGGCAATGCTGCAAGAAGATCTTCAAAGAGTTGTTGGAAAAATCATGTTTTAATTCACGAAGGGTGAGGCAACAGAGAGCACTTTGTGATACACTTTCGATTTCTTCCTCTGATAGCTTTTGCCTGGGGAGATGGATACAGCAAAGCAAGTGTCCCTTCCCTGGAAACCATTCTCTTGCATGGAAAGTGCCAAGTAATGGGCTATTGAACTCTGCTATAGGCAACGTGAGGTGCTGGCAGAAAGACAGACTGAAGCAGACAAATAGTGAATGTAAAATGTGGATCAGGAATCTGTTTCAGAGTAACTGATGCTTATTGATCTGGTAAGGGACTGTGCAACTTGCAGACTGTCTGAGTGCTGCCAAGCCTCAATCAAAGGGAAAAAAGGAACAAAGCCTAAGCAAATGAGCCCTTTTGTGCCTTTATTGAACATGGCCAGTGAAAAAAACCCACTGTAGTAATGCATCCAGTTACATGCCCGGCAGTGTGCTCTTTGCTGCAAACTGGGGTCCTCTGTGCTGAAGGCTGGTGTCACTCCAGGTCTGAAGAGGCCAGAGCAAAGCCTGAGCACATGCTTTCATTGCATTGGTAATTACTGGGATATTTAGGAGGATGGCCCTGAACCAGCCCAGCAAGGAAAGGCTGCATTTGAAAGGGTAGCCAGGCCAAATTATATTAGAGGAGTGTGCTCCTGCTGGAAATTACATTAGTGGCTACTTCCCTCCCTCCGCCCCCAACAAAATCTTCGAGTTAAAAAGCACTAAGTTATAGCCCCAGCCTTTTAGGGCTTTTAATTTGCTCTGACAGTTTCCTGTGCATCTGATGGAGCATCTGGTTTGGATGCACAACCTTCTCAAGTGAGAGAGACCAGGGTTTAAACAGCCGTGTTTTGCTGCAGTCTTCCCACCCTCTACTGAAGAAGTAGCCCTCCCTGCATGGGGTTCTGCTCATCATTTTCTCCAGGAAAGGAGCGGGAAGGAGAACCATGGAGCTGAACCCATCAAAGCCTCACATAGCAAAGCCAAGCGGCGTTGCAGGGCACTGTGGGGAGCCAGACCCTCTCTGGCCATCGTGCTCAGGGTGGGAAGGGGCCTCATGCCACACGTGCACCAGAGCATCTCAAGCTCTTCAGGAAAAGACATCTGCTGGGCTGTCCCCAGGGCCAACACTACCAGTGGCATCTCCTGCAGGACTCAGGAAAGGATAAAGCATGCCCCGAGCTCTTTTGCAGGCGTGGCTGGGAGCCTGCCCAGCTGGTGTGCACGACAACGCAAACGCACAGCCTCGACAGAGCAGGAATCTGAGGTAATGGCATGATAAATCAGCCAGGGAAGAAGGGGATGTAACACTAACCTCCTCACACAGCAGCGCGTTTAGTATATTTAGAAACTCGGCAACTGATGACCCTCTCCCAGCCGGTCTAAAGTGTCACCATTTAATAAGTGAATGAACTGACATCAGCGTTAAATTCAAGCCCCTGGCAAGATGTATGTGTTTGACCCTTGCACCCAGCATGGGAGGAAGCTTTCAGGGTTCATCTTGGAGAGGAGACAGAGACCTGTCAAGGTCCTCAGCATCCCCTGTGCAGGGAGAGCAGTGGGGGGACAGTTACTCACCATCACCCTCCCAGGAGGAAAAGGCACCCGATGGCATTTCTCATTGAACCACTACTGAGTGCTGACTTAAGACATGGAAATGCAGGTGTATAAGACTTATTTTCCTTTGCCCTCTTAACCAGAGCGTCTCCAATTTGGTGGAGCAAGGAGGGAATAGGTTGGGGACTCCATACTGTTCCCCAGCCCTATCGCAGGGGCCCAGAAACTTTTTAGTGATGAATTTTGTTTGGAAGAGAAGAGCCCCTTCTCATTTCCATCAGCCATGTTCCCCCATGGAACTCACCACGCAGGAGCTGGGGGAGGCTGTGCTGTGCCAGTCAGACATTTGGGGCAGGTTATGTTTGGTGCTTCCCATGCCTTCCTCTCGGAGGGTGTGTGATGGACAAACATACAGGGGAACCTGGCAACCCTGACACTTCATAGCAATATAATTTCTTTTACGCATTTCCATTGGGTTTGTCCCCTTACCTACCTGTCACTACTGCTCTGAGGACAGGATGTGCCAAGCAAGACAATATTGACTGCTGAGATTTTGAGTTGTTACCAGATTTAAAGGGGAGGATGACTGATTAGAGGTAAGAAACAGAGAATAGTTCAGGCAACTGAACTGTCCCAAAGTGTCCTGTGGAAATGTGTATAGTATGGGCCAAAAACCACAGGGAGGCTGGTTGTGAAGTACAATAAAAAGACAGATTTAAGATGTGATGCTCCAGCGCATTGAGATAAACCATCATAAACCATCTGGTGGCCATAGTGGCGAGTTACTGATTTGCTGTCATTTGACCAGAGATGAGGTGTCAAACCCAGCAGTAATCCCAAAGCAGCAGCATGGGACCAGCGGGGTGAAGCTGGTAATCTCACTGGTCTTGGTGGGCGCAGAGAAGGGCAGAGAGGTTTGGTTTGTGCCAGGACTTTTTGAGCAAGACAACATCTGGTGTGAAATGCTGCAGGATTACAGCTTCTAAACAAAGCCAGGGAGCTGTACCTGTTGCTGCCTGGGGTCAGCAGGCTCTGCTTTAAGCTGTCTGAGACCAAGCTGTTATGCTAATGTAAAGATGTTAAAAATTTGTTCTCTGCTCCACACTGTCCCATTATTTGATGAGCAATAATGTCCTGCAGGTTTGCCAGGGAGTAACCATGTGGCAGGGAGCATTGAACTGCTGTGACCGGCCCCTGGGGCAAAGAGGTTGACATAAGAGAGTTTGTACTGGGTACAGGCAAGAAAGAATCAAGCCCTAAGGACATACAAATAGTGTGATTATTCCTCCTGCACTCACAGAATCACAAAATCACAGAATCATTAAGGCTGGAAAAGACCTCTAAGATCATCTAGTCCAACTGTCAACCCACACCACCGTGCCTACTAAGCCATGTCCCAAAGTGCCACGTCTACATGTTTTTTGAACACCTCCAGGGATGGTGACTCCACCACCTCTCTGGGCAGCCTGTTCCAATGCCTGACCACTCTTTCAGTAAAGAAATTTTTCCTAATATCCAATCTAAACCTCCCCTGACGCCACTTGAGGCCATTGCCTCTCGTCCTATCGTTTGTTACTTGAGAGAAGAGACCAACACCCACCTCACCACAACCTCCTTTCAGGTAGTTGTAGAAGGCGATAAGGTCTCCCCTCAGCCTCCTCTTCTCCAGGCTAAACAACCCCAGTTCCCTCAGCCGCGTACTCAGCAGTCAAGTATCTGTTAGGCCATTTGTAAGGGGAAACCCATGCTTCCCTCGAAATGCAAAACCACCCAAAGGGCCGTTAGCGATGTCTCAGCAGCGGGTTTCTGCAGTGCCACGCAGCATGGTCATGGGCGATGCTGGGTGGCTTGGGTTTCTCTCCTTGCCTGCAACACACATGCCCAGGTTTCATGGCAAGGTGGTCTGTTTTGCTGAGTGCGTCTATATGTGAAGATTGAAGACTTCTTAATTTCTATTGCGTCAATGGCAGATGCATTGCATCAGCATTTGGGAGCGGATGGAATTCCCCTCGGCACCCTCACCACCTATGGCTCAACTGAAGGTTGTCTCTGAGGCTGAGGGACATGTGCTCAACAACTCCGATTTACGGGGATGGTCAGATCTGTCTGATGTTTATTTAGGGATATAAACCAAGGCAGTTTTCCAGACCCTCTCTTGGTTTCACCAAACTTTGAAGCCCACAAGAAAAGTCCTTTAAGGCAGGACTCCCTCAGCAGAGGGCTGATTATTTCTTTGCTTCTTTCTTTTTTAATAAAAAGGGTAATAACAAATAGTTATTTTTTAAAAGTTATATTTGTGCAGGAATATCCTGCTTTTATATGTTTTTAAGCATCTTTATCAATAGCTGAAAGCAGAGCTCCACTTGAGAGCTTTTTGTTTTGTTTGTGGACAAAAAAATACGAATGTTGGACAGATGAATCCTCTCCCTGTACTGATAACAGCTACATACTCATAGGCTGTTCGCACTGCCCGATGATACAGGCTTAAGAAAATGTAAATTAGTATTTAATTACTTTATCCACGGCAGAAGAGCTTCGACAGAAGAGAGTCCTATTTCAGAAGGAGTGTAGCCTGGATGTATGAACTCTCCACACAATAAAGGACCGATTTAAGAATACAAAGTGCCACATGAAGAAACTTTTGGGCTGGCTGACAAGAATCATGTCCTAGTTCTTTGAAAAAATCTGGGGTTTTCCCCAGCTTCCACCCAGGGGCTGGTTCAAGCCCCTGTGGAGAACAGCCTGCTCAAGGTGACTGATGAAGTGTGAGGTGGGTAAAAGTAGCAGTAAGTATATTTATACACCGACAGTGTGCTGTAAATTACAAGGTGAGAGAATACAAATCTTTCAAAGACTCAGGGGGGAAGGGGAATTTAGTAAGCCAGAATGAAGAAAATAAATGTCCTGGCCGGATCTAATGCACAACTGGGACATTCAGCATGTCCCCGATGAGGGGACGACTCCTTACAGACAAGCACCTGCAAGAAGGTCCCTGCGCCTGGCCAGCGCATCTGGTGAGGCAGGACTGGCAGTGCCTCAACACAAGGGCCAGGGGCAGCAGAACGAAGCTCTGTGTGGGAGAGCCTGCCTCTTGCTCTTGACAAGGGTTTCCCAACATGTTTTTGGCAAGAAAGCTCTCCCAGCTGCCACAGTGCTCAGAGCAGTGCAGGTTTTGGAGAGACATCTGCGGCGTCCCGCTGCATACGCAGGTGCATCCTTCTTCTTTTGCTGTTTTGGGCAAAGCTGGTTGCCACTCGATGCATAGGATGTGGAGCGTCGGGCTCAGGGAATGTCAGATACCTGAGACCATGGCTCAAATATCACGACAGGGGGAAAGCGGGGTAGGCGAGCAGTGGGGATGCAGCACAGGCCACAGAGGCTGCACGGCTCACAGCTTCCTCTCGCCTGCAGGAAGGAGGTTGGGTACCAGCTGCTAAGCAAGAAAGCAAGCGGAAAACTATGTCCTGTAGGAAACTATGTGAGGCACGTCTGGTCTCTGAAGACTACAGATGAGCTGGCGATACCAACACTGCAAACAGATGCTAAATTGATTGGAAATTATTTTGGCGGAAAGCCATAGCTGGAGCAGGAGCCCTGGTATAAAGACAAATTGATGCAAAATGCATTTTTAAGTCTCAAATCTGTTTGATTTTGAGAAAAGAGTGACCTGTTCTCTCTTCAGCATCTCTGCAGGACTTTGCACAGGCTGCACACCAGTGCACCTTGCCAAAAGCAGTGAGGTACACACTTAGAAAGCGGCCAAGTGCTGCTGGTTGGCACCAGGACCCATTGGGGGCCCTGAGAGGGAAGCAACATCTCAGTGACTCCTTGACTGACAGCTCTGGAAGGACACAAGTATCACCAATTTCAGCTCCTCCTGCTGCAGGTGAAACGCCTGCACTAATGGTGATGTCTTTGCTAAAGTGGTGGGAAAACAGCGAAAGATCCTGGAGAAATTTTACTAGACTTTGCAAGCCAGGACACCAGCAAAGTAGTACAGGCTGGTAAAAGGGGAAGGTTAGGAGAATGCAAGAACACAACAAAACTTGGAAAAGCCTTTTTTCCCTAATCCCCAAAGTCAGGGGCTGAGCCTGCACTGCCATCACCGCAGCTTCTCTGGGAACCATCCCCTCATGGGGCAAGGAAGGAAAGCTGGAAACTTTCTAAGGCTGATGTGTTTTTTTAATGATAACACACAAGAAACAAATCTAAAATTTGTGTTAGACACAGAAGAGGAATAAGTATCTGCTGATTAAGAAATATTTGGGTCAACGTATTGAAATATTAGGAAAAAATACATGGCAACATCTTGGATGAAATCTTCCAGATGGACAGACAGACAGGCAGCTTGGTTGCACCAATGTTTGGAAGTGTCTGGTGTACCGCAACATCTCCTGTGCTTCCTTTTCTCTGTCCTAATACTTGTGCTTGACACTTACTCTACCAGTCCCCAAACAATAAAAACTTTTCTCCTCGTGGCTTTGATTCAGGGAACAGCTTTGTGCAAACACATTGAACTAGTCTTCAAAACCTGTCCTCCATCCAGGCTGCAGCACTGAATTATGGTCTCATATTCTGCATTTCAATAGCTTTGTATTTCCCATTGGGCAGTAAAACTGCACACCAGCCCCACACTGCCCCCAGGGTAGCAGCGTTTCCAGCTGGGCTAAAAAGCAAGCAACCTAGTAAAGGTTTTGCTCTGCCCGGTTGTATTGGTCAAAGCATTGGTGCTGTGAGCTTGCATTGCCTTTTGCCCTGAAACTCAGAAAATAGAGTCTTTTTCCATATAAGAGAACCCTAAAAAAAAAAAAAATTATGGATATTTTGGTAATTTCTGAATCTTTAATGTGTCCTCTTTGAGCTTCCCATTTTAACAGCAGCACCTGTGTGTTCCTATGAACCCTACACATTCAGCACACCATTTTTTATTTTGAATCATGGATCTAGATTCCTGTAGAGACAGGGGTGGGGACAGGAATTTAGCAGCCACTATCACAGTCTATGACCTTTACTAACAAACATCACAAACTCTGTCAAAACTTTAGCTGGGGCTCTTTCTGCAGTTCATCTGGGATCCCATAAAGGCAACAGATTTGCTTTTTTTAACCAGTGGAAGCTGGGGTGAGATTCTTTTCGTGCATGGGGTTTCTATTAGCATACATCCATGCAGTGCTGCTGGCCTGTGTTTGGCTATTTAGGAGAGCAGAGCATGGAGCCACGGAGGTGACCCCAACGACTCACGCTGGCAGACAGTCCCTCCGCACAGCCGCAGACCTCCTCGCCACAGCCACCACATTCTGCTTTTCCTTTTAATGTCTGTCTCTGCATGCATCCTTTGTTTCAGTGTGAAGAGCTGTCTAGTACAGCGTAACACAGTATAGATACCAATGTCACCAAAATGGTCAGTTTTAGTTTGTTGTGCAACGTAGAA
>VYZW01006440.1:19416-38497 GCA_013401315.1 Balaeniceps rex | reverse complement strand
GTCTTTTTTTCTTTTTTTTTTTTTTTTTTTTTTTTTTTTTTTTTTTTACACTTCTCATCTAGTAACACTGTTCTTAAGCTCCACAGCAAACACTGGTGTTCATAGCAGGCATTGCTGATCAGCTCCTGCCATCACGTGCTTGGGCATAACCCTCCCCAGGTTAGCATCCATCTCAGAGGGCACCGGACCCCAGGACTGTCTCATCAGTGTACGCAGAACGGAATTTCACTATGCCAAAGACTATGGTTGGGGCAGGAGAGGGTGGCAGCTGGTGATTTTACAGGAGGAGCTGGGTTGGCTAACAGTATCCTTCTCCTTATGCTCCTGGAACTTTCAGATGCTAAAAGCAACATCTAGCCTTTTCGCAATTCAGCTGGAGGCAAATGCACATCAGAGGCATCGCTGCTGTGCTGCCTTAGGCAACTGCCCACTTTGCCTGTGTCTAGAGTTGGTCTTAGTCTCATCAGTGGTGAATAAGAAGGGATGCTGCAAACCAGTTTCTCCTTCAACAGCGTGTGCTGTGAGGGTCTGTCTTCTGAGCAACAGAAATAAGGCCACAAACTTCAACTGAAGTCCAGTGGTATATTTGTGAGTACAGACGAGGGCTGCATGTGTCCCTGCGAGGGATGGACAAAGCTTCCACTTGCTTTGAAATGTATCACTTTCCTCCTGTATGTCAGGCTTGATTTTTTTTTTCATAGCAGAAGTGATGCTGAAAATGAGGTGAGGACTGATGTAGCAGTACAGCAGGTTTACATGGCAATAAAGACAGTATGACTCTAGTCCTAGGAGAAACATTACAAAAATCAGCAGCACCAGAGAAAAATGTAAAGCAACTGGTAAACTCAATTTCTGTAATATGCCAGATTCTGCAGTCCTTTCCATACTGGGTGGAGATTCTCCATTGCATTGAAGAACAGCTGCTAAGGAGCAAATTGATCAGTCTTTAAAGTGTCATTTAATCATTGTTCCCAAAGACTGTGTGTCTTGGCACACCATAGTTCTAGGAGATAAAGGAGCAGACCACATTACAATTAATTTGGCTTCAGTTCACTGTATACTATAAAGAATATATCCCACTTGTTTCTCTGCTTTTGCATGTTTCTATTGCATGGAACTAATGAGACTTTTCCAGCTTACTGTTGTAAGACTGTTGGCAAAGACTGACAATCCTCTTGTCTGGTTTCCCATTTTTTTCACTCCTTTGTTTTTCTTTGTTTCAAATTGTGGTTTCACATTAAGAGGTCTTTGGCAACTATACTGGCATACAAAGTTCATACCTGACTGCTCATTTGCCACTGTACACTACAGTGGCGTGGTTTCCCAGAGGTCAGTGGAGCTCATTAAACCTGTAGGGCTACAGTCCAGTAAAATCAAATGTTTTGCATGCTGCCTCTTTACCATAATCTTCTAATTTTCCAGTGTTTCTCCATCTTTGGAAAAAATTGGAATGGAGTTGGGAAAAAATATCCGCAGTTTTGCCATACAGTAACTTGTAGAAAGATGGGAAATGTAAATGGGATAAGAAGCAGGGGGTATGTGTATGTGGGACAGAACAGCTGCTGACTATTATTTTCTTGAAAACTTTTTGTCACTCAAAAATTTTGCCAAAATTTTCTTGGAAAGTCCCACTGCAGTGATGCTCTTGTGTAACAGTTTGTCAACCACTTCTAGCAAAAGAGAAGGAGCAGTGTGGGAAGCCACATGGAAGATTCACTGATGATTCCACCAAGTTAGTGATTTGTTGTAACAGCTTTGTCTGCAGTGTTCCATCTTGCTTGGAAAATGATTCATTAGCACTAAAGACAGTTGAAGCTAATCACCAGATAAGGAAAGGGAGAGATGGTGTTTAGTGAGAAAGGACTGTGATGGCATATGCCAGTAACAAACTGTTCCACGCTGATGAAATTTAAAGGTTAAGCACAAGTTATTATTTTATAACAGATGACCATAGCAAATCATAATTGAAAGTGCATCTAGAATGCTCGGGGAAAAAAGTTTAATGCTATCTAGTATCTCTTCTGTGTTTGCAAGTGCATTTTAAAAGCAGTACATAAAAAATTATCTCTGTCTTAATGGGGAAATAAATTCAGGAAATGAAATTGAAATTCTGAATTTTGCTATGAAGCTGTCCTCTGCTTTTCCTCAAGAGATTGAAATCAGTAATACTCCTTTTTATGACACACATCTCAAAATCCCTGTTGGCCACAGGTTAAAGTTTCACTGCTGGGGCTTTTTGCTGTTGTTTTAGGAGGGGAATGATGACCTTGATTAAACTTTTAAGTTTCCATGCATACGTCTACACCTCCAGCACAGCTGTATAGACATGTCAACCTGAAGATTTTCAATAGTGTATCAAAATAGTCACAAAATACATTAAAAGATTTTGTAGGTGAGAAGGGTAAGGGCCAAACTTAATCCACACTTCCAGCAAAGCTCCCATTAATGTCTGTGATGCTGTTATGGAAGTATTCTGAGCTCTGAACACCGAACCTATGTAGGATTAAGGTTAAACAAGAAAGAAAGAAATATTAGTCCACTGTTGAAGACAGCATTGAAGCTTTGTCAAGGGGAAGTAACAGGTTAGTTTGAAACCTAGCGTCACAACTAATGTTGGGCACTATACTCCTGTCCCTGTGGGACTGCTTGTCTAACCACAACGAACAGAATCAGGTAGATGCTACAGCTCTATGATATTGTTCATACTAATCTCATACTCTGTCATGTGACACCTGGCCCAGCGTGATGTTCCCTTCCCTGGGGATAGCATGGATAAAGCAGAACATCACATCTGCGGTGGTCTCAGCTGCCAGTGAGGAATGGGTATGGGAGAGTGGTGTTCTTCAGGCTAAGGACCTGGGTCTGAGGAGAGTGCTGAGGGCAGGAGGAAATTTTATTCTATTCATCTGCTAGAATCTTGCTTTGTCTTTTATTTCCCTTCTCAGCAGCATCCAAAAACCCACAAGAAAATAACATTATGTATGTTTGTTTCTAAAGGAGGAAAAAAAAACAGCCTGTTTTCTGTGTACTTTACAATGTCTGAAGCCCATAAAATATTGCAAATGTTAAGCAGCTGCAACAACCATCAGTCACTGCAGCAAAGACACCTCTATTAATGCAGTACAATTTTTATTCTAATCTCTTGCCAAATAAGCATCAACTGTAACAACTTGAGAGGTTTTGACTGAATGTCAGATGAGCAAAGGAAAGATGACACCTTGGGAACTTCAGTCTTCAAGAGCGGGTGAGGTTATACTTCTGGAGGGATAAGAAGGCTAAAAGGCAATGAAACAGAAGTCTGATGCGAAGATGAAGTTGGCCTTGGCAGGATTGTTTGTCAGCATTTAACCACATAGCCCACTGGGAGAGGAAAGGGAAAAAAACCAGAATAGCAGAGAGACTCAGTCAAAACCAGAGCTACTAACCAGGTTATCTGTGTATTCTGTTGTGTTGCTTGATGCTCAATGCAAAAATCAAGGGGAAAAACTCATGCATAAAAGTTTGTAATACAAAGAGGCTGCTTCCCTTCTTTTTCCTTCCAGCCTTGATTTCCTTGCCTGCGCTCCACTCCTTTTCTAATCTGTTCACATCCTATGTCCTCTAGTTCTGTGTTCCCTTATGCATCCTATCTCCTGTGATACCTCTGCTGCTGTAACTCCATCCCTCCTAGCTCCCACTCTTCTTGCCTTTTGTCTCTTCTTCCATACCCCTCTTCTGATACATCATTTCCTTTGTAGACACTGGTCCTATTTTGACAATTTAAATAGCTCGAAGAGGTCTGTAGCCTGGGAGACAAGGAGGGGATGTCTTCCAGCACAGAGAAGGAAAATTAGAAGTGTTTGAAATCTGACAGTTCAAACAATGATGCATGATGCTCCTCACAGGGCCTCCCTGATTCCCTGCCACCTTCTGCCAGTATGTAATCATGGGAGCTGGCTATAAAAGCTGTAGTAATAAAGATATTTGGAAGCAGTATAAAGCACATGCAGGATGCTTCTGTCTTTCTGAACCTAGGCACAGGTATAAATGCCTTCCACAACCTTGAACACAAAAGCCTCTTGTGCGGTCCCTGGTTCCGCTTGTGGGTGCTCTGTGCAGGTGAGTCTCGCCCTCTGCATGCAGGGGCATCGCTGCTCTAGTGGCTGGCAAGATGTGGAAGGGAGAATGTAACACGTCAAATAGTCTGAGTACTCAAATATCCTGCCTGTGAGGGTCTTGCTTGTACCTTTGCTGATGTGTATGCTGTCCTGAGACATTTTAGAAGGAGGGACACCAGTCCAGTTGTCAGGGTACTGATCTTGGGCTCTCAGTTCCCTGCTCTGCTAAGACTTGGCGGTATATTCTCATTAAGGTTTTGTGTGTTTGCTTTTAAGTTACTGTTGCTTTTTCAGTGAATAATAGAAAGCCTATACCCATCCCTATTCTTTAATACTCTACAGAAAATATAATTTGTGCAGAGAACTGTAACTTTTAATAAGCACATCTGTTTGGTGGTGAAATCTTGTTAAAGATAGTTCTTGAGAAAATGCACAGCTCTAAATCAAGTTTATTTTTCAGAATGAAACTTAGTGGCACTTAAGTGATGGGTAACAACCTCATGAAAAGATTTTTCTATAGCACCCTGTGAGAATTAAATATTTATGCTTAATAGTCATGAAATGTGTGTGCAGGGGAAAGAGCAAGAGGGAGTGTGTGTGTTGGTGTGGGGGAGAAAAATAGCGGTTTGTTTGTTGTTCATCTCTCAAATGATTTTACCCTCATAATATATGTGAAGTACAAACACTTGTGAAGCAGAGTCCTGGGTATGGTTACAGGGGAAGAAGAGCTGTTCATGGCTCGTGCTCTACCTGCCTGGTGACATGGAGCAGGTAAATGATGACTGTGAGGAGGTGGGGGTTGTCCTGCCTGCTGAGGATCCACAGGTCAGTGAGATCAAATGGCAGTCTCCTCTCATTTTGCGTATCTCCCCTATGCTCCAATAACTCCAATATGATACTTAGTTCCAAATTAAGGAGGGAAACAAAAATTAAAGAGAAATAATTCTATTCCTAAAAGTTTTAAATTCCAAAGGAGTTTCCTTCCTAACTGATTCATTTGTATTTTCTCACAGAACCTGCAGAACAGAAAAATATTGGCAGTTTTAGTCATGTGTAAAAGTTCTGATTTGTAACAAGCCTTGGGAGAACAGGTGTCTACCTCTTTATGAAATGTGACCTGGATTTCAGGATTCTACTTTTGGGGTGCTGAAGAGAGCTGAGAACTGCACTTCCATGTGCAAATTCAACCCTGGAAAATCAGTTTCCAGCTATTTTGATGCAGCAGTGCTTCTTGCTGTGTTCAGTGTGGTGTTTGCTGGCTTTTCTGCTCTAAGCGAGATGAGAGTGAGAGATGAAGACTTCCGCATGACTTGTGAAGAAGCTAAGGATTATTAGCACTTTTTTTTTTTTTAAATAAAGGTCAGACTACATTTGCTTTATGACTTCACATGTCTTATACATTTTGTTTTCATGTTAATGAAAGAGTCTTCCTGTTGTAGCTTTTGTTGCAAAAAGCAAATGGTTAGAGGAATAGGTTACAGCTGAAGTACATGAGAAATCTGCCCAGTCCATCTGTAAATACCTGTTCAAAATCTTTCTGAAGTTAAAAACTAAACCAAATGGTCAGCTGATTTTAATGACATGGATTTTTTTTCTGTTTTACTGAGAGGATGCAAAAGCCATCCTTGCTTTCTATTCCTGCCTCTCTCCTTCCAAATAACTTTTCTAAGCCAAAACCAGTGTGTGTTATTAAATAATAAATATTGAAAGAGTGAAAGCCTGCGTAGACATGTTGAGTGTCTGCCATTTTAGCAGGTGCATCAATCCTTGAAAACATCCTAGATGAGCTTCTTTGGACAAACAGTTTCTCTTGTATTCAACTGGAACAAGCAGACCCTTGTTTAATTAAAACTCTAGTAATTATCTGCTCCAGAAACTCCAGTAACAGCAGAACTCCTGGTGGAGACCATAGGTAGCAAGGCGTGGCAGAGGTTGTGCCTGCTTCCACTTATTGGAAGATTGTAGCCAGATGAACCACCTTCTGCCTCACAGGTTGGCAGATCTCAGATGCTTCAGTGTCACTGTATGGAGAAATCCCACAAACCAGATGCGCATGCCACATGTGACACCTACACTATGTTGCTTGCTAAGAACAGGCCAGAGCCATGATTTGAACTTCAAACTTGAATTCTCTCTGAGTGGGAAGAGCTGCACACTTTTGTTTGGATTCACCTTTGTTGTAACTTGCTTGAATTGGGTTGGTGGATTGCAAGGACAAGGAATTAATCACTTGTTCTTGAAATCTCGTCTTACAGTCATACTATGGTTGACTGGGCTGAAAATGGCCCGGGGGTTGAAGCTGGACAGTTGGTTCCAAGACATGATGTGAAGATCCTCCATGGGATACCTCAAAGAGTGCTTGCACAACTGAAACAGTGAGCATGGAAAGAGGCATGCAGTTTTATTACCGGTAGTCTTAAAGGTATCCTCAAGTTCCTTGAGTTTTGAAAACAGACAAAATATGGAAAAAAAAAATTTACATTTATTTTTACTTAAGAGGTTATCTCAAAACAGGATCTCTCTGTGTGGAGCTTGAGGATGCAGGAAAGGAAACTGTGTACAGGGAAATGTTCTTCTTTTGTTTTTTACAAGTGACATAATAACAGTTGTGTGTCCCCCCCTTCACTTCTGTAACTGCACTGAAGTGCAGCTCAACTTCTCTGCTACACCTGGATTTCTGGGCCATTACTTGCTGTTCCTACCCTTTGGCAATGACCTGGTGCAGTGGTGTCAAAGTGCTTCGGGGTGTCCATGACACATGGCCCTGCCCCAGGACACCAGACAGGATCTCCAGCTGAGTTGGAGGTGCATCCACATTTAATAGTAAACTCTTCATTTCCATTTTCTGAATTCAGTGCACTACCAGTTTTATCTGGGAAGAGGTTTTCTAACATAAAAATGTTTCTAGAAAGTCCTTTCTAAGGGAGAAGTTTTAAGAGCCTCAACAAGTTGGAGTACCTTTCAAGAAAGAACCTGAGCAATGAATAGTTCATGCCAGCTTCCTCAGTTTTGAGCCATTTATGAGGAAAAAGTAAGAACCCTTTAAAAGAGTATATTGATACTTTTTACTTAATTTGTTTAAAGCTAGTAAACATGAACTACTTTCTTAGCACACATGGTGTTAGTGTACATTCAATTCATAATTCTTTCACTTCCATCACCGTAGTTTTGATCTATCAAAATTCCTGTAAGGTTTTTCGAGCTGTTGACCACGATAGTACATTTCGCTAGTAACATCAGACTTAAAAGAGAAATTTAAGGCAAATTCAAGGGTGGGGTGGAGGGTGTTGGTAACATTCGAGCACTGCAGTTCAACAAGGCTAACCCAAGAAAAATAAAAAAGCTTTTTTATGTTTTTTTTTTTTCCAGGTTTGGTAATTGAGAAAAAAGTAAATAAAAAGAAGTTAAATGACTTCTTGTTTCCCCATGCACCCACTTACACACACACTTTCCTCAAGTAAGTTGTGTTGGAAAACATTCTCAAGGATCCTTATGACACTTGAGAATATCTCCCAGTTTGAGAATAATGGCTTTGATTTATAGCAACTTACATCTTTACTGGTCTGTGAAGAGTACTTTATTATTTAAGATTAAAATGGTCACTTGCTGTTATCTGATGGGCTCCTGTTTTTTCCACAAGAAGGCTAAAAGTGTTTCTCTCCAGCTGTTGTGCTCCCCAGGAAATTTTTAGCGGCATATCAAAATTACAAGAAATAAAACCAAAT
This sequence comes from Balaeniceps rex, assembly GCA_013401315.1. Lineage (NCBI taxonomy): Eukaryota > Metazoa > Chordata > Aves > Pelecaniformes > Balaenicipitidae > Balaeniceps > Balaeniceps rex. The sequence continues at coordinate 30,675 of VYZW01006440.1, read as the reverse complement.
CAGAATCTGATCTGTGAGGAACTTCTTGTTTTGAAAAAAGAGGAAAAAATGTAAAAGAAATTTTCCAAAATGCTGAAACATCTTGTTTCAAACTACTACTTACATTAAAATTATTTTGAATTTTTAAAATTTCAAACAAAAAGTTTTGAAGTAGTTATCTAAAATGATATTGTCTCAGGGTAAATGGAATTTGAGAATTTTATTTTAGCAGTCCTATTTTTTAAGGTGGGCTTTAATAATCTGAATATGTGATAACCCCAACTTATAAATTGAAACTTGCTGTCTACATGTTCTATTTGATCTGGATCAGTCACTTCAATGTCAAAGCATTCACACCTACTTGGGTATGATTTATGATCTCAGAAAATAGTTGAAATAGTTACAGCTGAGGAGTCAAGGTTATAAACAGTTAAAACTTGTGTCTCATTAGGTCTTTCCACTACTACCAGAGGCAAAGCTCTTTTTTTCCCTTTTTCTCCAAATATTTTGTTTCCTTGCTTGTTCAAATTAAAATGGATCCTGTTTTCAACCTGACTTTGTCTAGGTTTTGTGTTTGCTTTGTTTTTTGGTGTCGCCAAAGAATTTTGCTCAGAAACTCTCCCAGTGCTGCTGGTGAGAAAAAACTATCTCAATCCATAAATGTTAATGAATATGAAATGGATTTTTTTTTATTTTACACTTAGTGTCATGTTTTTGTATAGCATAAACAGGTGATGAATACAAGATGAAGTGTGGATAAGAAGAGTCTCATCCAGACTGGCGCAGCTCTTTTTACTTATGCTAGTTGCAAAACTAACTGTGGCTCTCTTCCAATGCTTTCTATTAAAATAAACCCCATAGACTCATCCACTATCCACTGACTCATTATTTCCACAGGTTCAGTATTAACTTGCAAACACGTCGTCTTCATGACGGAGTTTTTTCAGGCAACAATCTCCCATATGAACAAGAGGAATGTTTATGAAATGATTTATTGTCAGATTTAGTGCTAAAGATTATTTTGTGCCTTCCACTGGGGAGTTCTTCTGCAGGGCATGGTTACTCATATCAGCAGAAGTTAAAACAGAAACATTCTTTACCCATTACGTGTATTACCAGTGCTTGTAGCTTCATTAGCTTCTAAACTCATTCATTGTATATGTTGCTTCATTGTATTTTCCATAAATTCAGCACTGTAATAACAGAATTCCCATATTCCAAGAATTGTATTTGTGATACTTGGTTCAATCTATGCTAATGTAGGCCAAATCTTGGCACCAGACATGGACAATTGGTCATACTATCTTGTTTAAATACACTCTCAGAGTTTGGTGAGATGATTTCAGTCTTACTTGTGACTTCCTCTATAAGCATTAATCCTAAGTATGAACTTTGGGGGACTATTTTCAAGTAAATATAGTATAGCTATAGGGAAAAATTAGTTTATCTGGATGGTTGGCATGTTCTAGAAGGAATATGCAAGACTTGCCAATGTCTTTCGGTTTTCTGACATTTGACCCTGACAAGGTACATCATCTGTAATTGGTAGCAAATTGTGTGTACAGCTTTCCTTGGTGCTCTGTATACTCCTTATGCATCTTTCATACGGTAAAACATTAGATAATCTAATCTTCAAGAAAATCTCTATGATTGAAATACTGTTATGTCACGCATTGCTGACAGTGCTCGGCAATAATGGTGTAGTTGGCAGGATTTATAGCGTAATAGGAGGGCATACCATGCAGCAGGCAGATATGGGTTCCCATCTCCCTTGAAGAGCTAGAGCTACCCCTTCCACAGCATGTGCTCAGCATTCATCATGTGAATAGCCCCACTGAAAAGCTGAGGCACGTTTACAGCTGCAGCTGAATTTGCATTTACCTGTCAGCAAGGTCAGGGTCTAAAAGCAGAGTGATTTCATGCAGTCAAAGTCTGTAAGCAGACCCAGGTAGCAAAGGTGGCAAGGAAGAAGGTAGGTGCGCAAAAGTGAGGAGCAAAAATGGGAGATTATCCTGGAAGAGAATAGTTCCCAGTACAAAAGCAGAGATTAAAGTTTTATAAGTTGATTTGATCATTTTGGCTTGCTGTATAGTGTTAGTTTATTTTTTTGTTGTAGATTATCAGTGAAGACCTTTGTAATGGGTTTCCTGTGTATTTAGTCATATCTGTTACTCTTTTCAGTTGCTTTTCTATTAAAACTTCTCCTTCTGAGATTACTTTTGCTTGGGCTGTGTCACTGAGGGCTGAGCAATAGTGTGCTGCACCTGAGCTGTCCTCTTTGGTGTAGACCTGTATACATTTTGCTTATGAAGGGTCCCAGTAAATATTTTTCATAGAGAGCAACTGCAGAGCCCACAGGGGCAGAGAGGTGTCTTGCTGTGAATCTGGCTGGGGTAAGCACCCAAATGCTTCTCTGCTTTGTTACAAGGTGAATCACTGGCACCTGCTGCCACTTGAATTGTGTAGCAGTTTGCTTCAAAAGTAATGCTAAAGATAATATGCCATGCCACCCTCTTGTAATGCTTGTCCTAAGAAAAGTAGGTACTGATGTTTGTTCTAAAGATCGCTTGAACAAACTTTGTCTTCATTTCTACTCTCATAAGCAATGACAAGAATTGTTTTCCAGAGTATAACTTACCTTCAAATAAAATCAATTTGCATGTACCTAAGCAAAAGACTGACACAGAATCCTACTGAAATAATTTATCATGCTACATGCAAATGACAACTATGAAATCATTAATCTTTTGCTATTTCCATGAGAAACATGGAAAAGAACTTCAGAGTTGATAATAGTTGATATGCTAGAGCTAAGCCTGAGGACAAGGAAATTCTCTCTGCATAGTCTAGCTAGTTGTCGACTTTCTATTTTCAATCTATCTTTTAGTTTAAAATAGTGTTTTTCAGAAACTCCATTACGAGATAAATACGATGCACTAATACCTAAGGCTGTTACGACTCTTTGAAAGGAGTTGTTTTTCCTACCTGCTATTTGTATTTTAATCTGGTGCATTTAGGCTGGACACATGTATGGATTTTTGTCACTAAGGAATGCAAAATTAAAGACTTTGACATGCAAACTGCAGACTCCCTTGAAAGCCTGCTTGTAAAACTTGCAACGCTGAGTCAAACTCCAGTGCAGGACTAGCCAAGGCAATGGTTCTCTGTCCTTTGGGATTTGACCAATATGTATCTAATCCTCAGAATGGGAAAATGTCCTTGTGAATAGACATTAATGATATTAAGAGTCAAAAATTAAAGCAAAGCTTTATTTATCACAGTTGCTAGAGAAATATTTCTGCTCCCCTAAATAGTGCTTTGTGTTTAGCCATAGGTTGAATGTATTTGTAACCATCGGTGCTAATGCTTAAGACATATCTGGCTCTGGTCTGTGTCAGTGTCATGACTGCACTCAGCAGCACTGTAAATCATACATTAAACTTCAGATCTGGAAGTTCAGCAAAGTTCAAATGATTTTGTTTATAGATTTGCACCACTGGTTTGAGTTCATGAACTTTTGCCTGTTACTTACTTATTTCTTTCTTTGAGGGAAAATCTGATTAAGAGCAAATTGTAAATGCTTTGCAGCTAAGGGGAAATGTGTTACATCTACAACTGGGTGCCTGATAAAAAAAGACTGCTTGCTACGTCTGTGCTAGCAATCACTCTTACTGTGAAATTGCTTCATAGAAACAAAAGAGCATGTTAGACTGATTCTTTTTCATGATACCATTTTGTCTGAATAAATTAAATTCTTGTAGAAAAAGCACTTTTACCACTATAGCTGCATCTCCACTTGTGCCTTTGCTGATCATGGAAATCACCTTTCCCTAGAACTGTTCCTGTCTTAGTAAGAATGATCAGAATATAAATATGTCTTTCCTTCTGCTAAGCCTTCCCCCCCAAAATTAGGATTTCTGATTTGACTTTCATGCTTTTTAAAAACATTACTATTTTGCTTTCCTAGCATCTTTGTGTTTGTTTGCCTAGTAAGCAGAGGTGTACATTTATTCTATGCTGAGTACACAAGAAGTGCCTCTAATAGGCTCTGTCATATAAATATTTGCTATCTTCCTTTGAAGATTCAGAGATCTTGATTGAAAGGATGAAGGCCTCTAACTGCAGGCCTCTTAGTGTGACCCGTAAGTTCAGAGCATCACCTCAGTGTTGCTGCTAGCTGAGAGATGTTATGCATCAACCTTATCCAACTCCCACTCCAACAAAACGAGAAACCCAGGGCAACTGTGTTCCTAGCTTTAGAACCTGAAGCTAGGAGCTGTCCCTCCTGGTAGAGAAGATAAAGTATCTAAAGTGCTGAAAAGTCTGTGGTTTTTTTCCATTCCCCTTTCCAAGAGCTGTTTTCTCCCTGCTCCCTTATTCACCTAGTTCATTTTACTGATCCATACTCCCACCCTTTGCGTTTCTATCCCATCAGAATACTTTTCCCTAGGGCTGTTGGAATGAGGTAAAAATTTAGTTGCAGCTTAATCTTGTTTTACTTCAGATATGGCTGGTCGTAAGGGCAGATTTGATATTCTGCAACTGAAAGTTGCTCACTCTTCCCTCATGCTGTTAAAAACTGGAGATGGCTCTTGGCCACCTCCTGTACACTTGAGTTTTTTTAAATACTTGGATATTCTGGCATGCAAGTTGCTCTGTGTCTGTGGGAAAGGGATAGGCAGTTCAGCTACCCTGGTGGATTTGGCAAAAATCCCTAGAAAACCTATGTATTCTGCTCAGTGTGGTGTGCTCTTTCAGGCTGGAGCCAGGGAACTTATGTGCAGTAAAGAAAATTTGAGGCAGGGCACCTCCAGGCTGACAGTCTCTGGCTACCAGAATGCCCCAGTGAGGCAATCAGTGATCAGCTCAGTATACATTAGAGGAAAGCTGAGATTACTCTGGGTAAGAAGAACATACGGTACGGAGTTTAACAGTAGTGTCCTGTTAGGAAAAAAAAAACAAAAAACAAAACAGGGCCCTATCTTGAGACATAAGCTCGTCTTCATTAGGGCAGTCTCTAATAAAACCATCTGGTTGAGCTGTTAGACTGTATCCATGTAAAGCTAGGTTTTTCCATGCCACTGTGAAATTAGTCTTGCCAACACCCAGAAGCAGTATGTGCACTTGACTGTATTGCTGATGTCTCCTGAGAAGCAAGGGCTGGTGCTGCGTGCCCAGAGAGCTGGTGTGGCTTGTGAGCGCCGAGGAGCAGAGAGAGCAGGGGATGTGCTCAGCAGCATGAGAAGTGGCGTGCAGCTTCACATCAAAAGTCAATCTAGACCTTTACTCTGTCTACAGCAGTGGCTGATGGTGTTAACTTAGAGAAAAAAATAAGAACAGTAAATGTGTGGATAATTCTTCCCAACTTCAGCAGTTTTAGGATTTCCTAAACTGGACTCTGTGTCTATATAATCTTACTAAATAGCTTTAAATAAATCTGTCCCCATGAATGTATCTAGTATAGATACTGGGGGAGAATAATTATACCCAAGCCATGTAAAGGTTTTTGACTTGAATTTATTTCTAAGAATTGTTTAGAGGGTTTGGGTGTTGTTTTTTCTTTTTATTTACAATTCCTGCAATCAATGTTTACAGCAGAAACATTTTTTATTTTGCTAAATATTTTATTTTCTATGTGGACAAATCTAAAACAATTCCACTTAAATTTTATCCTTTATTGTTTGTTGTCAAACAATGTGCATATTTTGTGCACACTTCAGGGGCTTAGTTTGAGATGCCTGGTCTGGGTTATTTGTCCTGTACTGCACCATGGTGAATTTTGGAAAGCGAAAAGCTATTTCCGTAAGGCATGTAGTCAGACTGGGAAGAAAAGCCTGTAATGGAGAAGGAGAACAGGAGGGATAAGAACCACAGCCCACGTAGGTTTACTGGGGTCATTCAGAGGGACAGAGCTTGAGGAAGCTGTAATGGAAAGCATTCCTCAGTAATCAGAAGCCTCAAGCATGTTTTAAATTTATAAAAGGCTCTTGTGAAAGTGAGCAGCAGGCAAGAAGCTGCTAGAGGAGTGCATATCTAAACATCCGTGCTTAAATTTTCCATTTCAAATGAGAACAAGAAGTCATGTGCTGTGTATATCTGGGTACAAGGGTTTTTTTCTTCCCCTGTTGTTTGCAGAACAGTTAACGCATAATTGGTGCTAGGGGAATAAGGGACTTGTGATGAAGTCATGTATTGTCGACCCCAGTGCAGACTGTTAACCAGATCATGTCCCAGTAGCCACCGAATCACCATCTGAAGCTTCCCCTTTTGCCTTCATGCTATAGAACAAAGAGTGTAAATCTGTGTAATCAGAGATGACTCTGGCACAACCTGGGTAGGCGTGCTCCCACTGGATGTTGATGGTCTGGTAGAGCCTCACCCAGGAAACAGTGTGGTTTCCATCCGGTCTCTCCAATGGGCACTGGGTGGGAAAGCACATGCCTCCATGCAGCGTATGATCCTGCAGGTTCCTGTGACAACAATAGTCAGATTTAATAAATGCTGCACTGCTGTACTAGATTGATGGATATAATAGATAAGTTTTTAAAGGGTGTTGCTGGAATAAGCAGTGTCTTGTGCCTGATGTGATGTGTAATGTGCACACCGCTGTAATGGGCAGCAGAGATGTGCCTGGATGCTCTGGAGGTATCATGGCAGTCTCTTTCAGAGAGACTGTTGGGATGAATTAGCCCATAGTACTGTTTGTGGCAGTCCTTGAGTATATATAAACTGTGCTAGGACTAGTTTCTGACATATAAAATTACCCAGAAAACTGGCCATTCTCACTAATAGTGGACAGAGTGCTCTTTGCCTAGAAATTTTTCCTAGGAAATTAGGAGAGTAACCAGCCCACTCTCCTGCTTCCTCTTGCTTAGAAAACTACAGTTATTTCCTCATAGCCTCTAGCCAAGAAAAATATTTCACAGGACAGCTTTGCTATAAAAGTAAGTAGAGGCAGGCGTGCCTTGTAGCAGCCACTGGCATGTGGGACCAGGTTTTTAGCCTAATATAGTGATTCGCACTCTGACTTCAGTTCTAGTTACAAAGCTCAAAATAAAGCTCAGAAGTATCGTAATTCCTGTGTTTGCAGCAATTCCTGGCACGTGCATTTGTGTATATGCAGGTATTCATACAGGCTTTCTATTAGAAAAGGCCCTTGCGTGCTTCTGCCAAGTGCTTCAAGACAAGCGGTCAGGTTTTTACAACGGCTCAGCTTGCTGGATGCGAAGGCCTTTCAAATATTTAGATGAAAATATTTCTGTTGGAGTTGCTGAGAGCTTTGAACACCTGGTCTGAAGTGCCCAGACATGATCTGAGCTGTCTTCAGTTTCCTACGTGCTGTTAATGCCATGGGTGCATTTTCCTGCTATACTGGCTTTGCTGAATTCACAGAGAAGTGGTGCTGACTCCCCTTGATAGCCACTGCCAATTTTATAACTCTTTAGAGACTACTGGCATGCTGGTACTGGTTTTAACCAAACCATACTGGTTTTAACCAAAACTTTTTTTTTATCCCCCCCGCCCCGAATTCAAACCAACTGACATGAACCAGCACAACTCCCTGTTTCTGGTGGTACATAGTGGTACCAGTAAACAGAAGGGAGTATATTAATTAACCTGGAAAGCAGCAGGGGAAGAAATCCAGAAGGACTAGACAGCCTCTTCTACAGCCAACTGAGTATAAACAACATTCAGAGATGAGAAAGACAAATGCAATGCTGTTGTTTATGGTCAGATTAAAAGCACGGGATAAATTCCAACTACTGCTGCAACCAGCTCTGCAGGAAGGGTGTTTCATCGCATGGTGAGCCAAGGAATGTACATTTGTGAGAAAGGTACGTGCTTAGCCTCGCCTCATCCAGGACCTGAGGAGCCTTGAGGTATTTACGGCAACTATAAGAAAGTGTACAAAACCTGTTTCCCTCAAAGTGGCCTTATATTTTAATGAGTTTTAGTATTTCACCAGCTCGTATTTTCATAGAATCTTTAAGGTTGGAAAAGACCTCTAAGATCATCTAGTTCCAACTATCAACCTAACACCACCATGCCTACTAAACCATGTCCCAAAGTGTCACGTCTACACTTTTTTTGAATACCTCCAGGGATGGTGACTCCACCACCTCTCTGGGCAGCCTGTTCCAATGCTTGACTACTCTTTCAGTAAATACATTTTTCCTACTATCCAATCTAAACCTCCCCTGACGCAACTTGAGGCCATTTCCTCTTGTCCTATCACTTGCTACTTGGGAGAAGAGACCAACACCCACCTCACCACAACCTCCTTTCAGGTAGTTGTAGAGAGCGATAAGGTCTCCCTTCAGCCTCCTCTTCTCCAGGCTAAACAGACCCATTTCCCTCAGCTGCTCCTCATAAGAATTGTTCTCCAAGTTTCTCCAAACAATACTTGTTTTCAAGTATTCTGAACGTTACTTCTCGCTGAAATGAACACTCAAGGTTTCTTTTAGCACGATGCAGTCCAGATCTCTCCGTGCTGACAGGAAATATTGGTACTTAGTTATAAATTGCACCACACCGGGGGTGTCAGAGGAAAGGACTGACCCCACCTCCTGTCTCCCCAAATTCTGAGATGGCCCCAGGGCATTTCCTCCAGAAAAAGAGGTGTTGTAGCAGGAGAGGAGTGTTTGTCACTCTCTCTGGCCCGCATAGGGATGAGACCTAAAGCAGGTGGGGTGATATGCTGGTCAGCGTGACGGAGCAGACGCAGGAGTGTGGCCATCTGCCAGTGATGCTATGCGGTAGCAGTTTGGACACAGCAGCAAAACACCAGGGAGAGGACGGCCTCCTCCTCACCTCCATAGGGAGGTGAGTTGTAGGTCGTCCTTTGCATGTGAGAAAAAGGCAGCGCTAACCTAATAACTTCCTCTCTACAGTATTTGGAGTAAGTTATGTTTAGCTGTGAATAGCACTGCAAGTGATGTTCTTTTTCATAAATTCCTTTAAGTATAATTTCTAATGGAGAAACCAAACAGCTAGTAATTTTTTTTCATTTTCATTATGTACTTATGCCATTGAGGGTCAGAGGTATCAGAGGATTTTAGCTCACACACCAGAAGGGCTGACCCACCCCTTTTCTCAGTGTAGTTCAGTACATCTGCTCCTGGTTGTGTGATATGGTGGTGGCCGTGTGGTTGGGCAGTCCTGCCCCACTTACCCCTTCTCTGATCCATGCTGTTGCTCCATCTTGTCAGCAATTGATCTTGGGGCTAACGTTGGCTGTGATGCATGTGCTGTGGTGGTACCATGCCAGTGTAATTTGTAGTGCTGATGGGACAAAACTTCTTTCTCTTGTTGCTAAAATAATGTGATTGTGAATGTGGCTGTGGCACAGGGTCCTATTGCTGTGTATTTTCTCATCCCCGTGTTATCTGAGAAGAGGAGGGTGATGTTGGAGAATGGTTGGATTTGCTTAGTTGAGAATTTCCCTGCTAGAGGAGACCTTTTGGATGATACACAGTTGAGGTATCCAGCTCCTTTTCTTCTTCCTTGTCCACATCTAGCACAGAGGATAAGGCCAGGTTATGCTGTGGCATGTGGTTGCTTGTGAGCTATTTATAGCCTGCAGAATTTGTCCCCAGATGTGAGGCAGTACTTGGCCAATTTAATCAGCTGGTACTCTGGCCAAATCCCTTCTTTGTTGAGCAATTTATTAAGGAGTTAAATGATTGCTCAGCAAAGCTAGATGGATTTTATTAGAATCAAAATTTGCATTGGAAACAATGGAGAAGTACCAGCATGCATTTGAATTCTGTAGCAAACTTTTTAGCTCTGGGATCAGAGTATTAGGGATCCATATGTATCTGAACTCTGTTCCTAAGAAAATGTGTTTGCATCTCAACTTTCATAGATGAACATGTTTCTACATGGGAAGGCCTAGAAACTTCTCCAAATTAGGCGGGGACCTAACTAATCATTTGGGCAGTTCCATCCATATAATTAGGCATGCTCAAAATTGCTTGGGCTGGAGGCTTTCCCAAAACAATCGTCTCATCTATGCTAACAAAATGTTCTCTTAATTTGGACAGACCCTTACCTAACTTGGTCAAAGGTCGACCGTACAAGCATGGGGAACTTAAGCAGAGACTTTCTGGGAAGTTTGGTGAAAAAAAGAATGGCAGCCTTCTAATGAAATTGTAGAATTCATTAAGTGTTATTGGTGTATTTAAAATGAAACTGGAAGATGTCCCACCTTCTTTGATAGCCATGATCTGTACCATCACCACAGAGTGCTCTTTTGGAGCTATTTATTACATCACTACATTGACTTCTTGTGATGGTATTTGAAAAACTGTTTGCCAGCTCTCTTCTGGTTTAGAGTGTGATGAAAACCTTGATCATCTCTCCCTCCCAGACAGAGGTATCACCTGGGAAGCACTGTATGAACAAGGGGGTTCAATGTCTGGTTCAGAGATCAGAAGTAAACAGGAGAGCCAGCGGAGGCCAAGGTCTCTCAGCACCTCTCTGGCAGAGCAAACTTCCTCTTGGCCTGCTTTCAGCACTGACTTTAAAGAACAACAATTGTCGTCATCAGTCCCTTCCCTCATATGGCTAGGCTTTTAAGTACTGTATTGCCATTGTATGATTCTCCAGGGTTTCCTTCACGCTATTGAATTCTATTTTCTGTTACAAAGCCAGGACTAGGTTGAGTGTTTACTTTCAGAAATCCAGCCCCAGAGGAAATGATTATGGTTTTCCTCTTCTTGGCCATCTGTCTTGCTGATAATTTTTTGTGTTGTGGACATGATTTATTTTTAGTTAATTGTGAGCTGTAGCATGTGGCTTTGTTATCCTAATGCTGTTTTGCCTGTTTCATGATCATTTACCAAGATGTTTCCATGTAGTCATGTTCCTTACAGTCAACATATATCTGAGGAAGCTTGCCACCCAATCCACTTTTGTCACACTTAGGAATATACAGAAAGTCTCGGGTTTCTCACTGAGGGTGGAAATCGTAGTCTTCCACTGAGTCTGAAATTATTCTTTTTTTTTTTATGTCCAACATATTTAATCTCAGACTGCTTGAAATTCTTAAGGTAATGTTTACATAAATTAAAAGAAAAAAAACCCAAAACCAATAAAGAGTAGGTCCCAAAGCACACTGTCTTCTTGCCCTTTTCAGAATATTAGAATAGACTATTTCAGTTGGAAGGGACCTACAATGATCATCTAGTCCAATTGCCTGACCACTAAGGGCTGACTGAAAGTTAGAGCATGTTATTAAGGGCATTGTCCAAATGCCTCTTAAACACTGACAGGCTTGGG
>VYZW01006440.1:2201-18370 GCA_013401315.1 Balaeniceps rex | reverse complement strand
ATTCTATTTTCTGTTACAAAGCCAGGACTAGGTTGAGTGTTTACTTTCAGAAATCCAGCCCCAGAGGAAATGATTATGGTTTTCCTCTTCTTGGCCATCTGTCTTGCTGATAATTTTTTGTGTTGTGGACATGATTTATTTTTAGTTAATTGTGAGCTGTAGCATGTGGCTTTGTTATCCTAATGCTGTTTTGCCTGTTTCATGATCATTTACCAAGATGTTTCCATGTAGTCATGTTCCTTACAGTCAACATATATCTGAGGAAGCTTGCCACCCAATCCACTTTTGTCACACTTAGGAATATACAGAAAGTCTCGGGTTTCTCACTGAGGGTGGAAATCGTAGTCTTCCACTGAGTCTGAAATTATTCTTTTTTTTTTTATGTCCAACATATTTAATCTCAGACTGCTTGAAATTCTTAAGGTAATGTTTACATAAATTAAAAGAAAAAAAACCCAAAACCAATAAAGAGTAGGTCCCAAAGCACACTGTCTTCTTGCCCTTTTCAGAATATTAGAATAGACTATTTCAGTTGGAAGGGACCTACAATGATCATCTAGTCCAATTGCCTGACCACTAAGGGCTGACTGAAAGTTAGAGCATGTTATTAAGGGCATTGTCCAAATGCCTCTTAAACACTGACAGGCTTGGGCACTGACCACTTCTCTAGCAAGCCTCTTCCAGTGTTTGACCACCCTCTCTGTAAAGAAATGCTTCCTAATGTCCAGTCTGAACCTCCCCTGATGCATCTTTGAACCATTCCTATATGTCTTGTCACTGAATAGCAGGGAGAAGTGCTCAGCACCTCCCTCTCCACTTCCCCTCTTCAGAAAGCTGTAGAGACCAATGAGGTCGCCCCTCAGCCTCCTTTTCTCCAAACTAGACAAACCCAGAGTCCTCAGCCACTCCTTATAGGACATTCCTTCCAGCCCTATCACCAGCTTTGTTGCCCTCCTCTGGTGGCATTCAAGTACATTGACAATTATTAGGTAACTACTCTGTTCATGACTTAAATACTTGGGATAGGGCAAATTCTGTGGCTCAAGTAAAACAATCACAGTCTTCTACTAATACTGGATTGCTTGAAAACTTCGCTATTTGGCATTTTTAAATAATCTCACTCAGTTTTACTAAGATCAACAGTTTGGCTCCATTAAACTTCAAATTAGTGTTATTCTGCCAATACACTACTCTAAAAGTTGATGGATAACGGCCTCAGAGCAGTGTCCCATCTGGCCACTGGTGGTCAAAGCAAGATTCTGCCTACCTATAAAATTAACCCCTAGATCACAGTATCATTGTTACATGACAGGAATATCTGGTTTTCTAGATCTGAGACCTGGTCCTGGGATAAGCTGTGCCTGTGTCTGATGGCTATGGGCACTGTAGACTCTGCCGAGGTTCAGCCTGGTCTCTCAGTTCCTCAGAGTGCTCCAAACAGTAGGCTGTGATGGAAAAAAACATCAAGGATGTCAGCTTTTCCACCTGCAGGCACATAAAGGGAAAGACTGGTGTTCACAGCTGCCTTTGGGGATAGGGAATAGATCCTTTAGGTGTGGTACAAGAAATTAAGCCCCACAAGGGGTGTACACATTCTGGATACATGTCAGGTTGGGGTCAGTTCTGGCCATGCACAGCAACACTATTTGTCAGTGCCTGACAACACAAGGATGTGTTTTGGGTACAGCAGTGCCTTGTACCAAGATGACTGATATATGTATGGGCAAGCTATCTTTGGTACTTCCAAGTGAGAGGGACTCCCTTCCTGGGCAAGGGAGCTTCCTGAGAAAGGGATATGCTGCCCCAGGAGAACACTGTGCTAATGTGAATGTACTACTGGATGTAGACAGGAAAGTGTCTTCAGGTGTCTTGGCCTGATGCTGCTTTGCATCATATAGGAATATCCTTGAGATCAGAGAAATACTATTGAGTTTTTGAGCTGTGCAAGTTTGGTTGAATCCTGTCTATGTCCTGATTTTAAAGGTGGGGTTTGCGGGTTTTTTTGGCAGGTTTTTTTTTAATGACTAAAAAAAACCCCTCAACAAAAGTGGCTCTCAACATCTAAAATGTCCAGTATATGATTCACCAAGTGAAGATTTAAGATAAGAGCTCCCATTCATTAACTTGAGGTTCTGAGATTTCCTGAATGGTGTCTACCAAACTGTGGAATGAAACTCCACAGATAGAAAGGACCAAAATTATAAACAAGCATCACGTAAGAAGCCGACGAAAGAAAAAAAAAAAAAAATCAAATGTAGTAGCAACACAGAAGATGCACTGCATATAGTTTAGAGAGACAAATTTAAAAAGCAAGAAAAAAATTGAGCAGAGATTGGATCTCCACTAAGGCGCTTTTTCTTTTAATGTGAAACACCAGAAAGAGGAAACATTTTATTGTTAATGCATGTCTTAGTAAGGCAGGATATTGTTCATGGAAAACTGGGAAAGAAGTGTCAAAGAGTGGCAACAGGAAACACAAAATCAGCAAATTTCTTTCAAGGTCCACTGGTCTTGGGGTGGGTTGCTTTTAAAACTCTGGAGCCACTGAAGGACAATAGGCATTTATATGTCAGCCAAGCAACAGTTCTCATATACTCATGCAGAGAACTTTCCCCACGTTGCCTTCAGGGATGCAGGTTCCCATAGCAAAGGAGAAAAAGTATTAGCAGGCTCTGAGGAACAGATTCACTCTTTTAATATGCCAGTACAAAAAGGGAAAGTTGAGTCGTCATTCTGCAAATGGAAATATTGACAGGAATCATGGCAATGCTATAAAGGAGAATTTTCAAATTCCCCTGGCTTTTGAGCTTGCTAAAGAATGATAACTTGGGTGACTAGAAACTGTTGCTTTTTCTCCCAGGCTTGCACTTAGCGATCATCCTACTGGGCATTTTCTGGGCTATATGTGAAATAAAGGTTCTGGCTCTGAGCTTACTGTTAGTGATCTAAATCAAGAAGGACCCAACTGAAGCCAGTATTGCACTAATTTAAAATGTGTGTGAAAAAGACGAGTAAGATTATCTTTTGGGGATCTGTTGAAAATATTGCTCAATTTGCAACTATCAATAAATTATGGTGTTATTTTGAGTAATGGAAATGAAATTTTAATGTCTTTGCTTCCAAGGATTCTCAGCAAAATACATAGGAAGCCATCAAAAATAACTTTCCTACATGTTTCTAAACCGCACAAGAGTGGAAAGTTTCAAGGTTGTGTTACAGATCTTCAACAATATTTAAGAGGAATTCTTAAAAAGATTCCAAAGCCAAAAGACACTTTGATTATTTAACTTGATCTTTTATATAAATAGACCACAAATTTCCAAACAGTGCTTTCTCAACACTTACATTTTATGAATCCTTTCTGTAACCGAGTTCCATTTATTGAGAAGTATTTTTTTCAAAGCTGTCTTGAAAAACACATCTAGGAGAAGAAATGGGCTATATTATCATTTCAGTATCTATTTTGAGTTTGTGATTCATCTCTACGTAACTAACATGACTGTATCCTATGTGACTTAGGATAAGCGGGGGTGGGGAGCGCCTTCTGTGAATTCCTCATATACTGATGGACAGATGGGATATAAATTATTTTGTTTCTATAACCTGTAAAGAAAAAGACATCATTCACTGTAACTGTGATATGATATAATGATTAGTTCATAGTAGCGTTCCAGTAGAGTGCTCTAATGCTGTCTCAAGGCTATAAAATTACATTAAACTGTATTTGTTACTGATGGAAAAGAAGGGAAATACTTTGGTTATAACATCAAAGCTACTGGTCTCCAAACAAGATAGGAAAAATATTACTTTAGATTTTAGATTGTGCAATCCTAGATGGTTTTCATCATGACTAATACTTCAATCTCGTGTCTCAGCTTTGCAGCTGTCCAGGGAAACCTATGTACTTTTCCAATGTCAAATAATCTGAAGAATGAAGGCACTTGTTGACATAATTTAAGAAAGACAGGAGAGAAAAGGAAGGGAAGCAAATCACTATAGAATAAAAATAATTCTTAGGTATTGTAATGTGTGAGGTAACTTCGTAGGTCAAGGGAAAAAAGGAACATGAAGATCCTCACATCTGGAAACTTAACCAATAGAGGCTTAGAGGCTGTTTTTCCATTCAAGCAGATAAGGCTTTTGCCTCTGATTTCATAGAGAAGAACAGTTCTTAATATATACCAATGCCTCAAATCCAAGCTAAATGTTGTTTCTTAGACTTAAAGGAGCTGAAGTGATGCAGGCACTGCAAGGTTTGCATGGAATGGCATTTTGTAAGTTATAAACTAACAAGTCAGAATAATTACTTCAGTTCTCATTAGAACAATATTTTTTGAACAGCTTCCTTTCAGAAATCTTCTTCACTTCCTTGCAATTCCACTCAAAGAAACCATGATGCCATCCTCTGACAGCCTCACAGATTGCACTAAACCAATTAAATCAAACAAACCCTGTGGTTTGTGGAATAAACACCGAAGTCTGTTACTCCAAAAACACACTGTCTTGAATCTGAGTATTAGAAAGGCTTCCAACCTGAGAAGGTAACGTGTCAACAGTTATAAACAATATAGCTTGCTGGAAAAAATCATAAGGCTATATATCCTAACAGTGACAGAAACCAAACCAATTCTGTAGTTGTACTGATTTTTAATGAATTTCAAGTGTATAAATAAATCAATAGATAAGACTTAGGCTTCCAAATGACTTAGGAATAGTTCCATAAAAAGGTTAAGTTTCCGAATTCTGTCATCAGCGTTTCCATCTTAAAAAAACCCAACCAAACAAAGAATTAAACAAACAAACAAAAAAACCCCAAACCACCAAACCCTCTCAAATCTCTCTCAGAAGCTGTCCAATCTGGGAACTACCCAAGCATCTGTGGCTTCTTAAGGTCTGCTTTGGGACATTACCCAAAGGACAGCTCTTCTGATGGTCACAAGCAGGCAGCCCATACTCCATGAACACAAATTTCATCTCTGAGGTTCAGTGCACCACTAGAACTAATTAATGATGAAAGACTAAGATGATATATTCTTTCTCCTTCCTTCTCCTCCTCCCCCACAATGTCCAGTGTTCATTGGTCAGAGCAGTTACCTAAATGTGGAGGAGAGCAACTCAGGTTCCTCTTCTGCATGTGGGGAGGTGAACTCGTGTTTCTGAGGTGAAGGCTGCACTCACTGAGCTGTAGAATACTATTTGCCATACTCCCATTTCAGTGCTCAGGCACTAAATAAATATTAACTGGATGAGAGACAGCGAATACAAATGTCTTGGCAGTTAGGACACTCAGCTGGGCGCAGACAAGGTGAGTCTTACACTGCTCCTCCAATCACTGATTTCATATTTTAAGAAGGGTAAGACAAAAATCACCAATATGCAGCTTTCAAGCCATAGTTTATTAACATAGCCACTGCAATTGTTTCAAGTTTCCCAGTAAATGCTATGCAGATTTCCAACTGACAAATATGCATCTGAAATAATTCAAAGGTCTTCATGGCTTCTCCTAGCCAATTTTTTTCTACAGTAATAAGTGGACTGGATGTTAACTTTTAGATACCTTACTTGAGTTTAAGTGAGATTCAAAGCTAGAAGTAGGCAGGGAGAGTGAGACTTTTTTTGCATGAAAATAATAATTCACTTCAAATATCTAGAGCCAAGTGATTATTCTTTTTCAAGTTGATCAGGAGAGGAGGAACCTCAAAATGACACTGTAGTAACTAGTAAGACTGGGTATGGTATGTAGAACTCTTCAGCTGACTCACTTTGGCTTCAAGTGTCAAGACCTGATGCAGAAATTAACTACATTTCTCATTTAACCTGAGCTGTTAACCACATGGGTTCTATCGTTAGCTGAATCTCAGGATCTATGCTATCAAAACTCTCACCTGCAAAAACTTCAAGGTGATAAAGTAATCAGCAGTCCTTAGGTTGCATCACTGGTCAGCCTTGAGTGCTTCTGCCGTTTTGGGTGAAGATGGATGGGAAGAATTCCTGACCAAGTAGTCGAGCAAGACTAGGGCATATACAGACTCTTCCTGAACCAACAATGACCCGCCATGCAAGCTAAAAAGTAACTTGACATACTCTAGTGAGGTCCCCAATCTGGACAGGTAAGGACCAGGACTTTTCCAGGTGTAACATGTTTCTCAGTGTGAGAGACTGAAAGAGTTAATGTATGTTGATGTCTCAAACATTGTGGCTGAGACAAGTTAAGGTCTGCTTAGAGACAAGTTAAGGTCTCCATAGCGACAAATTAGGGTCTGTATAGCAACATTAAACCACAGGTGAGAAGCCAATGGGCACAGAGCCAGGAAGGTGTGTAGGAGGATGTGCAGTTCCACCTTCTGATGTGCCTTATAAGTCACCATATATGGCCAGAGGTCATACAGAGTTCATTTGAAGAAGGGGCTTGCAACTACCCCTCACAATGGCGCCTGCGCAGATCAAGAACATTCTGGAACAAGAACCATATAAGTCCTCAAGGGGGTGGGACTGGTGCGATTGAGAGGTGGGAACTGGTCTATAAAAGACACAACTCCAAGGAGCCACATGCGTGCCTACTATCGGAGGATTGCCACGTTTAACCATCAACATTGCAGAATCCAAGGGTGGTGATCTCTCTCCCCCTTAAGCTCTCTCTCCTTTTCCTCTTTTTTTCCTTCCTTCTTATAAGTATTCCAATTAGAACCCACATTGCCTACTGTTATGCTTTCCTAGTTCACGTTGCCTACCATTACACTTTCCAAGTTCAGGTTGTTTTTTACCATCAATAAAGTGTTTAATCAATCATTTGGTGTCGTTTCACCTTAATGTAGTCCGAGGGAATCACAGAACCGCCACGATCCTCCCTGGGCAGCCCACTTTGGATTGTGACACTCAGCCCAGAAGCACCCTTTACACATCCCTGCCAGGCGATGGAAACAAGGCTTGGCCAGAAGGGCTTTCAGATGGGACTTGGACATAGGGATCCTCATGCAGAGAAACAGCAGGCTGAAGTTTATGGATTCCTGTGCTTGAACTGAAAATAAAGACAAATACTAGAGGGGAGAAGAGTTTTGAATGTGATTTGTACGCTCTTTGCAGCAAAGCGGAGACTTGAGATATCAGTTCTGGCAGCTTTTCAGTGGAATCTTAACACTGGCATCAGCTGAATGCATTAGGAATAAATTAACGTGATTGTAGGTATGCTAAATAAAGTGGCAGAAGACAAATGCCTGCACTGACAAGATACTAAGCTGGTTATGAAAATAAAGTCCTATCTTGCAGTCTTTGGTGTCATGAAAAATTTGCAACATTAAATGGGAGGTGCATGAGGAATGCAAAATGAAGTCCATTGACTGTGTCCACAATATAAGTAATGGGTTATGCCAAAGTCACTCTTGCCATTGAGGCGCCAGTCACAAAATTGCTCCTAGAGACTCAGCAGAGCTGCCCTTCCAGCACACTACAAAAAACACAATCTATCCTTTCAGGGGTCAATCAGACAAAAGCCCCCCAGGTAAAATTTGCCTTTCTGCACTCTAGAACCATTTGGGGGTTTCTGTGGTTTGGTTTTTTTTTTTTAATCTTCCTATTGTGCTACAATATTGTCTGTGGGATGTGCATGGAATAGGCAGCTGACACCTGCAGTGCAGGAAAAAAAAGATGTTAGGTGGTGGGGTTTTTTTTCATTTCCAGTTGTGGAATGGTCCTGCGCTCTGGTTCTGCTGATCTGACGTGGTGGCATTTTCCCTGGCTTGTATTATGCCATAAGAGGAAATACTCAAGGGGTTTAAGAGAGACATTATCCTCACTTCTATGTCAAATTTGCTCTGTTGTTTTTGGTTTGGGTTCTTTTTTTTTTTTAAATATAAAACAGTGCTTCACCACTTGATTTAGTATTTAATCTTTTTCCATGGTCCTTTCCTATTAAAATGGACACGTTACAATGGAAGTCTCTTACTACGCAGGTTTGAAGGAGGCACTTCCTATTTCCCTGTAGTGAGTCATAGGGTTTATCCACACAGAGAAGACGGAGGAACCTACAACCAGCAGTTAACTCTGTGGTAATTTTCCAGGCCAGCTGCGTGTGCTCCACTTTGAAGGGACGCAGCCTACTCTCTGTCCTGGCAAGCCCTTGAGCAGCCCCGCGCGGGAGCTGGCGCAATGCCCTGGTTTCCAGCCCTGTGCTGCACACAAACCCATGGAAAGCACAGGAGTTTCTCATCAGACTAGCCCTGCTGTGGTTTTCTTTAGCACTCATGATGATTTCCTATGCTGCTCAAGTAATCAGTCGGTTTGAAGAAGAGCTTTTTAGACCCTTAAGTCATTTGTTCTTGACACAGCTGGTTTCTGGGACAGCTCTTTCCCACTTAGCATGAATTAACGCATGGTAAGTACGTAAGCACTGAACAAAGCAGGGGATTGCTGTCGAGCTGTAAAGTAAGGGTGGCTCTCATCTAACTTAAATTGTCCTCATTGGGGAAAGCATTCTTAACCCCAGCACTTGAACACGTTAAAACATATCTGATGAACCATTTTTATCACAAAAGAGATACTAGATTATAAAAAAAATCAGTTTGACAGTTTTGACACAGTATGCTGTTCACATTGATGTATTTAAAAGTCGCTTCAGTGACAAGATCATATTGCAAGTTTTAGAATATGAGAGTCCAAAGCTGTTTATAATTACATTGTTGCATTGTACTGTACTAAAAATGCTCTGATTCTTGTCATATCATAGGTCTCTTAACATCTTATAGGTAAAATTGAAGCTAAACAAAACTATTCTGAAATAGGGCAAAATACTGTAGGTTTTATTGCTTGTTTGTTTTTTCACATTTAGAATGGATTTTTTTTTCCAAAATTGGCTGACAAATAGGAATTCTAGATTGTGGTTGGAAGAAGGAAAAATTAAGGTTTAATCTAGAGTATCCTACAATCAGAAGTGAGGCTACGTGGGACAACAACTTTAAGAACTAGGTCATACACATCCTTGAACTACAAAAGAAATGGGAAGGTAAGGAAAATTCTTACACGGTCAAAGTTTGAGTTTGACTTTAGGAGGCTCCAATCAAAATGTGCTTCAGAAGGTGGGGCCCTACTGAAACAAAATCAAGTCAGTAAACAGTTAGCAGAAATTACTAGGGAAGGTTGCACATAGTATAGATACTAGTATGGCTAAGAGAAACTGGTGTGGTCATATAAACTATTGAAAAAGCAAAAGTATGAGACTTACTTTCAAAGCACTTAATGGGTACTTTGATTTACCAGAAGGTGAGGGAAATAAGTACTTTGTAAGTACTTTCTTTGCATCAGCTGTTCTCACATAGGACTTGGAGGAATATTTACCCAAAATCTTTTCAAGTAATAAATACTGCGAGAGAACAGAAGAGTTGGGTATTAGCACAGAGTAAGAAATGAAAGAATAGAAAGATATTAAAAAAAAAAAAAAAAAAAAAAAAAAAAAACCAAAAAAACCTTGCTCAAGTGCTTGGAAGAAGACCTGAGATGCTGAGAAGATAAAAATGTCTGTTTAAAATTGTTTGCTACACTGGAGGCCCAGGGAGTAATAAATTGCTTTACCTATCATTTAAGGAGTCACTAGGGAAATTCACAGACCAGTAAACCTTGTTTCTGTACCCAACTAACATCTGCAGGCATAAAACCTTTGTAATTCAAAACAGAAATGACAAGGAAAAAAAACCTTCATAAAAGGAGCATCCTTCTTGCCTCTAATGGGCAAGGATTATCTGAATATGTAAAGGAAAAATGGGAATCAGTTGATGTGAAGTATTCAGACTTATAAGGTGCATCTTTGTAAACTGTAACACAAACTTTGTGATTCACTTGCTTAGCTCAGAATAAAGCCTTTACAAGAAACAGCATTAATTAGCTCAAAATAAAACCTTTATAGGAAACAGCATTAATTGACTCCTGCTGGCAGGCATGGGAGGAGGACAGGCAAGCTGGCTTGCCTCGCGTGGTCAGGGCTGAGTTGCAGCTCCAGTACCTGCGCTGCACATGAGCTGGCAATTTCATAGTGCGGTGTTCTCAGCCTGCTGCCTTTTGGAAACACTGTGCAGCGCATAAGAATTCAAAGCAAAAGGCAAGCTCCTGTTTGATTCCAATGTTTCTTTTATCACAGCAGGCAATGAAACGGATAGCAGGGTGTTTATAGAGGTACTTCATCAAGCCCAGTATAAGACATGCGCACGCTGCAGTTAACACAGTGAAGTCACTCAGTCGTTCCAAAATATTTGAATTAATTATTATTTATCCTAAAGAAAACCATAATGTAGCATTAGGCAAAGCAAAATATGGCAGTTGAAATGCTATAGTGGACAGGCTCTCTTGGGCTAAAGGCCTTTGTTAGTCTTGCTGCATAACAATTTACATTAGTAGACATTAGCATCCAGTTTGTTTATGTAGATAAAGCTGTGCAAGAAAATAGAGCCAACAATTTCAGCTGGTTTTGTTAGTCTGAACACACATAGCTAAATCTTTAAATGACTGATGTTCTTCCTCCTTGACTGTTCAACAGAACATTCTCTTCCATTTCTAAATTATTCTCATTTCTAATTATTGTGCAGAATTTAGAAATGAACAGAATTGAGACCTGTATGTTTCCATAGCTGCAATGGAGAAGTGAATTGTAATTAGATATTGCTGTAGTTTAGCAACTGCTACATTCTGCAACTAGCAACTCCCTTACATTCTGATGTGTAAACTCTGGAATATGTTATGTTGCTAGATTGATAAAGATTGAGTCTAGAAGAAAACATGACTGATTTTTTTTTTAAATTATTTTTTTTGTCAGACTTGCTATCAGGATTGGCATATGCAGCTTTGTGATGTTATGAGTTTGATTCATTCAAAGGTAAGTCAAATTTCTATTTGAAATTGTGCATGAGAGGTCACTTAGCACATCCTCTTATCATTCCCTCAGTAGATCTGAATGTACTTGCCTCATTGGATCCCTTTTGGAGAATCATAAAGCATGTGATAATCTACATGCTGTACTGCATTAGGAAAGCCAAACGTTTTCCTTTCATCCTTTTGCCACTATTTACTTTTATGAAGCTTGCTGAACGTCCTACAGTGAGGTCTGATGCTCCCCTTGAGTCCCCAAAAGCCCTTGGAATGGCTGCCCTGGGACAGGAGATGGGGGTCACAGTCACAAAAGCATCCACGCTGCACCGTGGGACAGGACAGTTGTGCTAATCTGAAGAGAGAACTGGGAGAAAGCAAGGACACAAGGGTTCATGGTATAACAGCTTCTGAGCTGAAGTCTGAAGAAGTTAAGGCATCTTTTTTTGGCTCCAAGGTGTGTTGAGGCACTTCTTGGACTTTGAGAGCAGGTGAATCCATTTCTGTAGAAATAGCCACAGTGTTTTGTTTGTGCCATATATGCAATAGAGATGGTTTCCCAAGGCTGACAAATCACGCAGATTTGTAAATTGCAACAAATTATTAGTGTCAGTGTATCACTGGAGGTAATAATTAAATAACTGCATTTACAGACTTCTAAATACTCTCGAGTAAACTGAGAATAAAATGAAAAATCACACGCTGCCATCAATTTGAAGAACTTTATCCAAAACCAAAACTTCTATCTGATATTAACAAAACTTGTCATTTTCACCATAGTAAAAGAATGAACCACTACTAAGTACACATGTAGTGAAAGCAGTCAATAACTGGAAAAGAATATAACAGGAGCTTAAAAGAATACATTTCTGTTAACTAAACTTGCTAATGACAGTAAACTTAGAGAAAACAGAGAGCATTTTTAAAGTTGTTTTTCTCTGTACAGATAGAGATCCACATTTCAAGAACAACAATTACAAGAGTAAAGGTTTTTCTTTAAACCAGCCCATATATTACAAAAACAATACAGAGAAGCCCTGCAAACCTGTTAGCGTACAAAACAGGGTAGCAGAGAGAAAGCACAAGAGAATTAAATTGTCAAGGATTATTAAGAAAATTAACAGTGCATACTAAAGGGCTCCTGTAAAGCTGTTTTACATGAGTTGAAGGATGTCATTTCCATATGACTGCGATTTTGCGTGAAGTACAGATGCTTTCAGAAGTGTCACTATTTAGCTTATTTTGGAAAAAAACCAACAATCAGGCAATATTTGAGATGAGATAACTGGAAAACAAATGTTATAGGCTACCTCACAAAGCTAGCTATTAGATTTATTTACATTAGTTTAAAATTTCATTGAGGCTTTGCACTCCACTCCTTCCAAACTTCATAACTTCAGAACTGAAAGAGGTCTTCAGACAATAGAAAAAATAGTGCAACTGTTTGCTACATTATGTACCCTTCCAGCATATCTATCAAAATATTCAGACTTGTTTTTTATTACCTTCTCATTTAAAAAAATACAGTGTTCTGCTTGCTTTCTTTCTTTTGATTAGGAAATTATGGACAGCTTTAGATATATTTAAAATAAAACCCCAGCAACCCAGAGCTAGTCCTGCAAGTTGATCCACTGAAGCAGATGTCAGAAGTGTAGAAGAAGTGTTATTAATCCTCTTGACTCCAGGTGGAGGCAAAGGTCTCTCTGGATAGAACAGCTTGCAGGCTCAGGAACTTCGATCATCCTTATGAAGGCAGTAACTGAGAAGAGGTTTAGGCCTAGATCTGTAAACAGTTCAATCTTATTCGCTCATTAGTGGGACTGAACTCCACAGAAAATGCGACATCACCTTAATGACTGAAGCTCAGGAAGCTCCCAAAATAATACCAGAACAAGCAGGGACTTGTGAGGGAGGCTGTTCAGCAATCTCGGTTCTGGCCAAGGAATACACCTCCTTTTGTTCACAACGAGATTTAGAAACGTGCAATCTGGCTATAGCAGCTTGGCTACGCATCTGAGAACTGCAGGTGTGACTAGATTTGAAATACCCATGGAGTAGCTCGTTGTGGTTGCTTTTCTTCACTGAACTAGGCCAGTGCTTAATGGCCTTGACCCTACAATAAATCACACAGCGCTTTTCAAGTCTCCTGTGTATGGCACTTCCACTCCCCTTGCCCTACCCCAAGTGCATTACCACTGATTCTGATTTGCTAAGAATAACAAGGGACTTTGGGTTGAGGAAAGCTCAGTAAATGCTGACTACAGAGCAGTGCAGCATATTTATAAAATCTGAATTTCTAAAAGGTAGCTTTGGGTTGTATGGATACTGACAATACAGTTACCAAGCTTCACGGCCCCATTTTACTCTTCTGCTTGGGGGAAACACTTTGTGGTTTACTAGGCAGATAATGATTAAGATCTTCCTACAGCAAGAGACCTTATATCACTGATCTTTGTGCTTACTGTGATAAGTCCTTACTTATCACTGACCATACTGCCAGTGAAGGTCAGTCAAGGAGGTGGTTAAGAAGGGCTGAAGCACATTGCTGGCTTCCAAATGTTCGCATGCTTCGATACCGAGGAATGAAAAGAATACAGAGAAGACAAGGGGAGAAATAAAATGAAGGCATTGAGACACATGGTGGTGACAAGGGGTTTAAAAGGGTGGATGCGAGTTCACGTCAGGATACTTTGGGGAGGAATGAGGAATGATGCAGCCTAAAGGATTGGGTAGTGACTTTTGAGACATTCCTGAGAAGCGACCTGTCTCTGTTCTCTGTCTTTGTTAATTGTGGGTAATAGTAAGATCTCCTTTGAGCCCTACTGACATAACGCCGTGGATTAAAATGAGGTGATGCTACTTGTACAGATGATACTTGACTCATTAACATTCCATGCTTAAGAAACCTAGATGTTTTTTGCTTTTGCAGGGAGACTCAGCAGAGCTTTGGAAAGTAAATCTTGCATGTATTCTACCAACATCAGAAGCTTTTTGAGTATTTTCTACAACTGAAAAATATCTTCAATAGCAGCCTGCATAGGAAAGATACAGTAGGTGGCAAAATGCTCCCAAGACTTCCCGAAAAGATGGAGACACCACTTGTGCTCATACGAAAGGGTACTTGCCTTAGTACCAGCAGATCAAGTCTGCCTATCGCACTCAGGCAAGCCTGCCTTCAGAGGCATGTCATTGAGACGATTAGACATGTGACGGGTTTGTATTAGTAGGGTTGTTTACTTTTCCAGTTCCTGTCTGTGTTGCTGTAATTCCCAAAACAGGTTCCTGCAAAAGTAGGTCTGGCCATGTTGCCTCGGTGTAAATACTCTTGTACAGGCCCGAACAAGATAAAATTGCCATGCGTTTTGTTCTGCAAAGGCACATATTCCCCTGGAGTGTGCTGGGTAGACAGTTGGACTCTTTCCTTCTACTTTGTGCCTGAAAGGCCAAAAACTAAAATGCAACACGGTTGGTCCCTAGCTGTTAGGGGTTCCCTGCCTGTCCAGAGAAGAGCATAGTGGTGACTTCATTTTCCCTGTTTCGAGTTGGAAAGACAACGTAAAAGGCAAAGAAGGACTGTGTGGGGAAACACAAAAAGTTAGTGTCACATTAAGGGCAGTAGGAGACTTTAAGGGCTCAGGATGCTTTGATTTCTTTAGCATGTTCCCAGATCAGTGGCAAAGGGCTAACTACATGTTAAACCATCCCTATCTTTATCTTATGGTGGCTGAACGATGTACCAATAACAATACACCTAACAGATCTCTGGCTCTTCTTTTGCTAATGGAATAAATGCACATTTCCCTGAGGATTAGCAAGCTGTAAGATGAGGAGGGACATGCTGTACCTGATGGTTACTTCACTTAAACTCAGCTCAGGCTGTGTGTCCAGGAAGCCAGCAGGGCTCAGAGGGGCAGAGCAGGNAGAAGAGACACGTTACGGCACCCAGTTTGTCTACCTGCTTCCCATGGCTCATCGATAACTTTGCAGAGCACACACAGTATTGCTGCTTGTGTTTGTACAATGATGTTTACAACATAGCTAGGGGTCTAACACTGCATACAGAAAGTGTTTTGCTTTGTCTACTACAGAGCAAACTCCAATCAGGATCTTGTAACTTATCTGCGCTAGATGCTTTTATTTAAAGCACAGATCTTCTGTAAGTGGAATCCCGCTCTCACGCTGATACACAAAGTGCTCAGCAAAGCACAGAGCCTTCTTCTGCTTTACAGAACTTCAGAGAACAGCTCTGGGGAATGTGTTTGGGCTTCCTCATCACCCCTCAGTGAGTGACAGCAGTTATCCAACTGCCTGGCTCCAAGCAAGGGAGAAGCTACAGTGCTCCAAGTCAAGCTGTGTTGACAGTTCAGGGTATAACATATACCCACATAAAGGAGCAGTAACACATTTCACAGGACCATACCTATGAAACATCCACCATTCATCCACTTCACTCCCCTCTGTGGCTTCTCTGAACTTAATGATGGATGAGTCCCCTTTTTCAAGGGTTGAATTTAAACCTTCCCTAACCAGCCAGAAGATGGAAGTGGTTGTAGTGGATCAAGCCTGGACACAACATCGAGAAGCACACTGTATGTTATCACTATCAGAGTAGATCAGAATTTGAACCAGCTCTGCCCACTACAATTTAGGGATCTTTAATACACCTGACTATATTCTGTACAGACTCTCACATNTGACATTATCACCAGGGACCTGATTGCCCTTTTCCTTTCTGCACATTAGCCAGATGAAATCCAATTCTCCAGAGCTCTGAATGCTCTGAAAGCACAGAAGCTTTTTGATCTGGGATTCTGATTTTTGGCCTATTTCTCTCAATAATGGAAATCATCCTTAAAAAGAATCATTTTCCAGATTCTGCTCTGTGATTAGCCACAGGAAACCCAGTAAAATTACATCGGATAAACAGACAGAGCTACGTGAAATTAACAAGTCTCAGCAGCCTGCAGAGAAATGTGAAGCAGATATTAACAACTGGAATTGTTTGAGAATAGCAAAAGAAAGCTTCTAATAATAGGCAAAATGCATCACAACCTACAGACTAAGGACTCCTGTTTTCATTTGGTCCCAGACACAAAGGCACATTTTCCCTTTATCTTCAAATGGATGTACCGGATAGGATTATAATGGCTGCCTGCTTCTGTTCACTCTTGATTTGGGACTTGTTAATACAGGCTGCTCAGCAGTTTGGTGGGATGCTGACTGCCCTCAAGTCACATTGCAAACAAGGATTTTGGAGAGGGGAACTCATTACTTCTGAGGTATCTATCAGCTCACTTGCCCACTCAAATGGCTAAATATAT
>VYZW01006434.1:30539-46890 GCA_013401315.1 Balaeniceps rex | reverse complement strand
CGCTGCTGCGCTCGCATCCCCTCTGCTTCTCGCCGTCACATCTGAGCCCAAATCTATTCTGCAGAGCGCTGCTTCGTAATCACATCTCCTTAAAGCGCCTTTTAACAGCTTAAATACTTCTGCAGGGCTGCTCTCGCAGCCCACGCGGCTCCACGGGCCCCCCGGCACCCCGCTCTGCCCCCCGCATGAGCAGGGACATCTCCACGATTCCATCCCTCTGCCTGCAAACTGGGCTTAGTGCTCGGATAGCGGCTGGTCCCAGTACATCCCAGGAGCGTGGGGAGGGGGAAGGCTCCTGAGCGCCTCTGGAAGCGGAAAATCCCATGCACAAGCCAAGCCTTTGCTGAAAATGTGAGCAAGAAGCCAAATATTTTCTTTTTTTTTTTTTTTACGTGCAGAGATGAGGGACGGAGGCTTTGTGTTGCTCTTCCCCAGCTCAGCGAATTCAGATCTTGGTTTAGCGAATCCCTTCGCCCTGCGGCTTCAAGCGTTTGGATGTTTAATTTCTGAAGGTACCCATGGAGCTGGCGTTATCCCGAGGGACACCAGCTGGAATTACAGGTGCTTTGCTTTATGCACCCCAAATTAATGAACTTGGAGGGGGGGGGAATATTGCCTTTCAGTGCCTCAGTTTACCCATAAACGAAGCCTACGAGGAGCAGCTGGCAGTGAGAACACCCTGGTATTTGTAAGCGGTATTAACCATTCCCTCCGAGACTGGGGAATGTGGGACTAGGAAATACTTTGATTATGGCTCAGCAAATCCCAGTCAAGCACAAATAACCAGCAACACATGAGCAGTGTTTTGTGGGCTTACGACGGGGTCACGAACCCGCAGCCAGACAATAACCAGGAAAAATTAATCCAGGCTGAAAGCCTGTTTCCCACTCAGCAGCTATTTTGGGAGCTGGCTGCGACTTGTTCGGCGCTGGGTTTGGAATGGGACATGTCCCTCTTTCCCTGGGACGCGCGATGCTGGGAAAGGGGGAGTTGGAGCGGCCGGATCCCGGCGACGGGGAGGGTTCGGCATCGCCCGCGTCCCCGCTCTGGCAGGGGGCTGGGGGAGCCGGCACGGAACGGAGCCGCGGGAGATCAAACAGCCCCGCGCGAGCGAAGCGCCGAGCCCCCCGCCCCGGCCGTCCCCACAACCCTGCCCCGCACCCATTAGCTGGGATGAGGAGGGGAGAAGCGGGGCGCAGAGAACCGCGTCCCCACTGATGTTTTCCAGCCCGCAGCCTCTGCGCCTTCATCTGCCCATCAATTAATTTCCACCTCGCCCTCAATCACAGCCGCTCTTAATTACACAGCAAAATTATATAACCGCTAGCTGCGACGAGGGGGAAAAACTTAGCAGGGTTGGGTTGGGTTTTTTTTGCTCTTACCTACAAAAACCATAAAAACCCCAATTAAGGAGAGACTCATCCTCTCGCCACGGAGCCGCCACCGAGCTGCGGTCCGGGGGCGAGGCGAGGGCTTGTCAACCGCGGGTTAAGGGATTTACAGCCGGTTGGGAAGAAGAGAGAGAGTTACAGCTTACCGAAACCTCCCCTGCGCCGCTGCCGAGCCGGGCTGCGCGCGAGCCTCCCCGCAGCCGAGGCGGCGAGGTCGCTTATATAGCCCGGCGTGTAGCTTAGGAGATGGCAGCGAGCCACCGGCCGCCGAGCAAAAACAGATCGGACGAGCGAGGAAACCGCAGGCTGAATAATCCCGTAACAAGGTGATGGTAAACACAAAACCTCGGCGAAACAGCAGCCGCCGGGGCTGGCAGCGATGCCGCGGCGTGGCAGGGTGCTGGTGGTGGTGGGGCAGGGCACGGTGTGGGTACCACGTCCCGGTGTGAGCACCGCATCCCGGCACGGCACCATCGCTGTTAGGGATTTCCCCTGGGTCCGGATCTCAAATAGATGCTGCTGAGCGTTGGAGATGGAAATACGGCGTACAGGCACGCGGCGCGGCGAGTTTTGGGGATGCTTTTTGGCTCTCACCCGGTCTGGGACACACATGGCGCCCACCCAGCATTGCCCGTGGGGTTCCCACATTTCACAGGCGTGGGGCAGGGCTCGGCTCGGTGCCATCCCCTGCACTGCCCGCGCTGCCCGCGCTGCCCGCGCTGCCCGCTCGCCTCTGCCCCGGCACTGGCTCTGGCAGGGGTCAAATAAGGATGCTGCGGGGATGCGAGGATGTGGGACAAAGCCAGATGGATTGGTTTGGACGCCCGGGGTAGCCAGCGCTGCAGAGGCAGGACCACCCTTGCAAATAAACGTGACTGCGTCTCGCTCGCACCATGGGGAGATCCAGCAACGACCCCTAACGAGAGCTCCCCACCTGCCCCAGGCTGGTTTTAACCCCCCCATGTCCTTCCTCCCCCCGCAGCCGCGTTGCTCCCACGTAGCTCGCGGCAGCCGGTCCCGGCTCAGGGCTCCTGGGTGTTGCACGAAGCGTGCGGCCGTGTGCGAGCGAGCACCCCCATGCACGCAGCCCCGGGCACCGCGGGGCCGTGCTGCCGGTTTGCTGCCGGACCCTGGTGCGAGAGCGTGTGCGGTGCACGGCGGGAGCCATCCCTGAGGCACGGGGATGGGCATCGGGGCGGCCGGCGGGATGCGCCGGTGGCATCCTGGGCTGCCTCTTAGCCGGCCCGGCTGCCAGAGGGAGCGGGGCAAGAGGGACATCGATCAAGGTGTCACATAAAAAATAATTGGCGGTGGCCTGCAGTGGCTCCTGTTTATGTTTACGAGGGAAAAGGAAAAAACACCTGAGATGTGCCAAAAAACGGCAGAATATTTACCCGGTGGGCAAGGAGTGCCTGGCGAGCCGGAGGCCCCGGATCTGAGAGATAAACACGGAGCTCGGCCACGTTTCCCGGCTGTGATGAGGACAAGATGTGGGAACGGTGCCGAGACTGAGAGCAAGGAATTAATCTTCCCCGGACAGCACCTACCTCCTGCCGCAGCCGGCCTGTCCCTGGCACAGCACCCATACCTCGGCAAGGCAGCTCCATGCGGCTGCTTGGCACACGCTGACGTTGGTTTCCATGGGTCGCGCTGCAGGGTAAAGAAACACGCTTTTCTGCAAAAGGCCAAAGATGTTACTATTTATGTTATGGAAACTGGGCATTAGCTCTAGCCCAGTGCAGACACAGGCGTTTCCGCACGGGATTTGGCAGCCTCCTTAGCAAAGGTGTCTTCTCCTCGCACGGGTGTCTCCTCCCCAGCGTGGCTGCTGCAGGACGAGCCCAGGAGCCACGTGTGTGGATCCAGGAGTGGGCCTGGGACGCGTGCGTTCATGCTAAAACCAAGTCTCTAGAACAGTCCGGTTGCGCAATCTCTCTTGGCTTGGCCAGCCCTCGCTGCGGCTCCGGCGTGTGGCTGATGTTGGATGGAGCAGCACAAGCAGAGCCCCAGATGTTTCCAGCGCTGAGCACTACCGGCTGCGCCGCGGCTCGGGGAGATGCTCGGCTGCTTTCCAGCCGCCTGAGGTGGACGATGCCCCGACCCGTGGGGCGGAGGGGACAAGGGGGGTGCTGCCCCACGCCCAGACGCAGCCAGGCTGTCGCTCCGCAGGGCTGGAGCACCCTTGGCCGGCGGGGAAGGATGCAACCCAGACCCAACTGCTCTTTCCTTTTGGCTGTGGGTCCCGCTGTCCAAGGCTGGTGTTTCCCAACCAAACCATCGGTGCGGCAGAGCCACGGCCCCACGGATGCATTCCCCTCCTGGATTAACCCCCGGGGGCCCTGCCCAGCTCTCGTGGGATTTTTCCATGGTTTCATCACCGATGTGTGATTACAGGGCTGTAATATATTTATGTGAACGCTTAATGCTCCCCCCAAGCCAGTGCCAAGGATGGGGCACCTTAAGAGGGCTGTGATAACTGATGGTGCAACAGCACCTCCCTCTCCACGCTCCTCCACGGCTGTCTCCATCGCTCTTCTCATGCCCCTCTCATAAATCCGGGGGAAAACAGGCTACCGATGCTCATCCCGGCTATTTGTACCTCCCACCCTTCCCGATACGGCATCGGCAGAGTGACCGTCACCGAAAGCGGACTGCACCGTGCTGGGAGGGCAGCGGGGATGGTCGGGGTGCTCTCAGGGCTGCGGGTGGGATTTACAGGCTGTGGGGTCTGTGAAATGCTCTGTGGGCTCCACGAAATACCCTATGGGCTCCACAAAATACCCTATGGGCTCCACGAAATGCTCTGTGGGCTCCACGAAATACCCTATGGGCTCCACAAAATACCCTATGGGCTCCACGAAATGCTCTGTGGGCTCCACGAAATACCCTGTGGGCTGCACGATATGTTCTTTGGGGTCGACGCTGTGCTCGGTTCCCCGCCGGCTGCCCCCGTCCTCCCTCCCCGCACCCTTTTCGCTCCGCCGAAGGAAGCTGACGGTTATTTTCCCCTGCTGCGTGTTTCTGGGCTTGCTCCTGTTTACGGAGATGGGAGTTAAAATAACTGATTGATGACTTTGTTCCATCCCAAACACTTTGGGGAAGTTTGCATGGTTTAGGAGGGCGAGCAGGAAGCTGGGATTTCATTAAGCACTTTGGCTCTCGGCATTTCTCCAGCCATGCTCCAGGGGTGGCTAATGTTTTTTAAATCCTGTTTTGCTATCCCAGGAGCCGGACCGGCGATTTCCACGGTTTGTAGGAGAACTTGGAGATGTGGCGGGTCCCTGGGGTTCACTCTGAGCTCTGAACCACCAGCAAACCTTGCAGCCACCGCAATATTGTTTCGCTTAAGCCCTCCTCCACCGCTTCATCAGCACAAAATCGCACTCCAGCTGCCTAAAAGCTTTGGAAAAGAGCCCAAAAAATGAACTACTGGAGTTTGTTTTTATAGTGCGGGTAAGGATTTACAGGCTGTGGCTGGGAGAAAAGGAGCAAGCGGACCTTTCCCCCCTGGAAGGATTTACTTAGGAGCTAAAGCCTCGGCCGTGGCCGAGCGGTGCTCAGCTCCACGTACTCCATTTACGAAACAGATGCAAAGAGCACCGCAGAGGGGGGACGACGTGAAAGGCAGGAGCCAGGGAAAGCCTGATTTTAGCTCTGGAGGTTGGGAAGGCTTTTTCTGGACCGGTGAAAGAGTCGGGAGCTGGGGGAGAGCAAGCGGCTGCGGCTGTGCTGCTCGGGGGGTCCGGCCACGGGGTGAGCCCCCGAATGTCTGCTGGCACCGGCACAACACGACTGACCCCTCCGGCATCTAAAACGGGGGGTGTGCGCTGTTCTGTGATCACATCTGTCAAGGAAAAGGGCTTTCCTAGTGCTTTTGCAGGGAATGGCTGTCTTCTGGGTGCCCAGGGACTGTTACCTGCGTCCCCGCTGCACGCAGGCAGCCCCGCATCCAGACCCCCATCGCCTGGGCAGGGGGTCACTGCTCACCGGGATATCCCGGACCGCTGAAGGGTCCCGCCGGGGTTTTCCTCCTGGATGCTGTGTCCATCCCTGCCGTCTCTCCTTCCCCATCACAGCTCGGAAGAGCAGAGACAGGAGATGCTATGAGAGCACCAGAAGTGTCTCAATGGCCAATCCCTTTTTAATTACATGGCTGAGCTGGGGAAATGACGATAAGTATTCTGGCTCGTTTAGAAACTCTCTGCGAGATGGAGAAGGCCATTATTTTCAAGCCCTTCATGAGTAACACACGTCCCAGCCTCTCCCTGCACCCTGCCTGGTGCATTAACGCCTTGGGGACACTCGCAGGGTGGCATCACGGTGCCACGTGCCGGTGTGACGCCAATATTTGCTGGGAACATCCTGCCGGCAGATGCGGGCCAGCGGCAGGGCCCGAGTTATCGCACGACCTCGGGTCGGTGACGGAAACGCAGTCGCAGGACAGGAACGGGAGCGATGGGAACACGGCCAGGTCCGAGCCAGGGCAGCACCTCAACGGGGGCATTTAAACCGCGGAGGAAGAGCAGGAGCAGGGCTCCAACCCACAACGTGTCGGCTGTTTGCTTTAGCTCTGGACAGGGCTTGGTGGACAAAGACCGTCCTGTGTCGAAGCACACGTTGCTTCTTCGGGCAATTAAGTGCTCCTGAAGAAATCCTTAATTTACTGCTCTTACTTACTGGCGTTAGCTTTGGGCTTGGATGCTCTCCGGGCTGCGCACCCGTGCTGGTGGGAAGAGCAGCCTCTCGCCCATGGGATGGCGGTCCCTGGTCTCGTCTGTGCCTGTTCCTCCTCGATTTTTTTGCCATAGACCACGTCAAGGTGGGGCAGTTTGCTGCTGATTTACACCAGCAAAGCACTGGCCAAAAGCGCTTTTTCAAAAAAACGGCAAAAAATCCTGCGTGACCTGCGAGCGTGCTGGGGAGGGCTGGGGTCTTCCAGCGCCCTGCGGTTTGTGTCCCTCCTGCTCCGCAGGGATTGGGATTCCCGGCTGACGTGCACGGGCAGCACACGGGCTGTGCAAGCTGGACCAGAGGATCTGCTGCTGGCAGCGAAACGGGAGCATCAGGTAAAAGCTGCTTTTTAGCGTGTGGATGAGCCTCTCCTTGGGATGGGCAGAAAATGCGCAAGGGATGGAGCCGGGCGGGTGGTGGGGACTCCTCGTTAAACCACGCATGATTTTATTTCGGGTTAATTATTGCACTGAGCAACGTGGAGCTGAGCCTGGGCTGGGGTAATCGGGGCTGATCCGCCTCTGAGTTTTGGCTCCGAAAGAGTTTGCCAGCAAAAGAGGGCATGGAAATGCCTCCCCTTCCCGGAGCGCCTGTGGTCATGGGGGCGACCGGAGCTGTAAAATATCTCACGACCTCGTGCATCGTGCCGAGGGCATGCTTGGAAAAGCCGGTGTCTGCTGAGCTAATTCTGGCGCTGCCGGGATTCCCCCTGGGGCGGTCGTGGCCGTATCAGCTTTCGCCGGAGGGTAAATGTGCGTGGCCGGCAGCCGCCCGGTGTGAGCACCTGGGACCGGCTGAGATGAAAACCGCCGGGAGCAGGTTGGGAAGGCGGCACGGGAGGCAAACCCTTCCTGAGAGAAACTCGGCGCAACGCTCCCGGCATCCGATCGAGCGCTGCCTCCCAGAAATGCCTCCCTGGGAGTCCAAATCCATCCGGGGGGAGATGTCAGCACCGATGCTCATCCCAAGGGACACCGGGGTCCCGCAGTCCCAGGGCTTGGCTCAGAGCAGGTTTCTCACGGGAGGATAAAAACAGGGTGGGGGAGCAGAAATTATATTCCTTTGGCTCATTTAATTCAGTGTTAGTGGCACCTCTCCCCGCCGAACCACCGATCCTTTCCCAAAAGGAGTTGTGTCCCCACGTGAAGCTCACCCAAGGGTGTTTTTAAGCCTTGAAAACTGCTTGGAGATACCAAGCGCGGGGGAAAGAGGTGCTGGGGGAGGTTTTCCCTGCTTCTCGCTCCTGCAAGCTCCGGGTAACACAGCTGAGGGTCCGGCGGGGGTCTCGGCTTTCCCCACATCTCACCTCTCCCCCGGCGAAACGGAGGAAACCAGCCCTCGAGTCTGGCCTGTGTTTGGGAAGGAGCATCCAAAGGCAGCGCTGAAACATGGTCTTGGGGCACAGAATCCGGTTTGGGAGCATGGAGAGAGGAGGGTATTTGGTGTTTGGAGCAACGCAATGGGCAGGTCCCCCAGGGAGGGAAAAAAAGCGGAGGATAAAAGAGGGCACGAAAGGCAAAGAGAAGGAGAGCAACTAAAACCCATCCAAAAACAAGGGCAAAATTGTTCACTTCCATGGGTTAGTCACAACGAAAACATTGGGATTTCATAATTTCTTCCAGCTCAAGAAAAATACCCGGCTAGGGCAGCGAAAGCCCTGGCCGGGTCAGTGCCTGCCGCAGCCAAAGGGGACCCGTGGCCCCTCCATTGACCCCGTGGGTGATTTCCCTGGTTTACTGGGGACAGGAGCGTCACGGGACCGGGGTGCCGGGTGAGACTTCCCGAATAAATCCCCCCAGGTGGGGTTTCCAGCCTGGGCATGGAAGCGAAGCTGCTGTGGGAAGGATGCACCGTGGGTGAGCGGCGATGCACGCATCCAGGTTTTATCGCTTGGTGGTGAGCGGACGGGGCTCAGCACCAAAGGCCGCCACGTTTTCTGGAGCTTCACCTCCAGGTTTGGTCCAGGGTGATAAATTCACTCTTCTCCCTTGTCTAGTTTAGAGATGGGGAAGGAGGATTTTGCTCTGGTCGAGATGTCCTGGTGAAAGATGGAGGAAAGACCCCAAGAGCTGCTGCACCGCGTGGGAAGATGTAAATCTGGGGAACCTCTGGGAATGATGCTCCGGACATCTGGGCTCCCCTGCCAGCGGGGTCCTTGTCCTTTACACCATCCTGGCTGGGTACATGGCTTGGACATCCAGCGTGACGTGCGAGGCTCGGCAACACCAGGAGCACCAGCCGGGGTATTAAAACGTGGGAATTGCAGCAGGTTTGAGCATCAAGAGCACGTTTTTCTCAGCACCGCTGTCCGATGGCGTGATACCCCCCAGAGAAAGGCTTTTGCTGGCAAGGGCTCCGGCAAGGCTCCGATATAGGAAGCCAAATCAGGAACAGCGCGGTATTTCACCAAGAAACGGCCCAAAGACACAGTTTGCCAAGATATCGAGCCCAGTGGGCAGGAGAGATCCCTCCCTCTGCTTTAAGCAAGGACTTTTAGGAGGGGGACGGGATGACCCAGATTATCCCCACGAGGGACAGCGATTATCGTCCCTCTTGGCAGGCTCGGCGGAGCAGCCAGGGCCGGCTGAGCAGGCAGAATGAGCCGCTGGTTTATCCCCGGCGACTGCTGAGTTTTGGTCCCCTGCCTTTTGCTGCAAAAATTTGGGGGAATTTAGGGTGATGCCCTGCGACGGCCGCTGCCCAGGGTGCGTCGGTAGCACACAGCCGGAGGCGGCGCTGCGCCGCACGCGGCACCCATGCTGGTTTTTAATGAGAAGGGTGAAAACTGGGAGCTTCACAACTGCTTGACTTGTGAACTTTGGGTAAGAAGAGAAGCCGTTCCAGAGGTGAGCTCATTTCTAACCCCGGGAAATGACTTCATGGACGCTGGTATTTACTCACAAAAACATCGCATGTCAGATGTCCCTGACTAGACTTTCTGTTTCGAGTCCAGTATGAGACAAAAATTTCCTTGGACGAGCTGCTCCTGAGACAATTCAAGGCTTGGAGGAGGAGAAGAAGAATATTGGAGGGGAAAAAAAAAAAAAAATCAGCATTAAAAACTTGGAAATCATGAGGTTTTTCTGAGCAAAGGGGAATTTTTGGACAGCCAGCCCGGCAGAAGCACCTGCCTGGGGTGATGGTGGGGGGGGCGAGGGTGCAAGTGATGGGTGCTGCTGTAGGGTGGCTCTGCTTGAAGGAGAGCCATCATCGCCCCCCCGTAATGCCCAGCAGCAGGAGTTTCTCTCGGAGGTGAAAAGACAGGTTTTTCTCTCTTTTGTGAAGCTGAGTCCCCGGCAGTGATTTGTTAGGATAAAGGCAGCAGCAGGTTCCCTGCCCCGCGTTTGCAGTAGGTTAAGGGAAATTATATCCCGCGCCGCTTTCCCTGCATCAGATCCCCATTTATACGGGATGTCCGATGGAAAAACACAGCGCTTGTACTTCTGGTCAAGGTCCGCTCACGCAAAAAATTGCCACTGGGGCTGTGCTACCTGTTGTGGCTTGCTGGTTTCTGTTTTCTCCGGCATCCTGGGATGATCTGTATGGATTTGGGGGGAAAAGACCTATTTGGGGAGCCTGGAGATGCTCTGACTCCCCGTGACCTGGCACTGGGCTGCAGGTCTGGGGATGTGCTGGGGCAGCATCCCAAAAGGAGGGGATTTCGGCAAGAGCCGAGCCAGGGTGTATGGAAACAAGCCCTGCCTGCCAGCACTGTTTCCTAATCCTGGGGACCAAAACCCTCTGATCGTTAAACCAGCGTCCAGAGATTCAGCTGAAGGCTGCTGAGCAGACAACATCCAAGCTGACCTTTGAGGAGACGAGCGAAAAAAAAAAGAAGGAGAAAACACAAGGGGGTTACTGTGCAAACGCCGGAGACAAATAGTCATTTCAATAAGGGACCCCACCCTTAAAATAAGACTGATTGCTAATGCATGCCCAGGACATTTCTGCGTGATGGCATGCTAAAAAAATCCACCCTGAACAGGGACCAAAGGCTTTGTTGTGGCATGAGCAAGGCTTACAGTTCCGAAGAAAAATCCTGTCCCTCTCTTGCATCACACGGTCGGGGACGGAGAGGACATTTCTAGACAAGAAGGCAGCCAGCCGGGAAGGAGGACAAACAGGGAATGCATTCCTGACTCGCTATTTAATTGCTTTAGTGCAGGTGCAAAGAGCTAAATGAAAGGAAAAATAAGGATGAGCATGTGGGGCCGACTTAATCTCGGCTTTAAGCAGGAGTCTAACGCAGGAAGGAGGCGGCTGCTGTAATAAATGGGCTTCCACCCAACTTCTTTGTGGTTTCTGTGCTTTTTTTTTTTCCCCAGGGACCCGGCTCGTTCCCCCTGCGCCAGCGGGCGATGCTCCGGCCAGGTAAGGAGCTTTGAAACTGGGTCTTGGCAGGACAACATCCCTTCTCTCTCAGCTTGTGAGACCACGTTTTGGGTGGAGGGCTGGCAGTGCCGCGGGTGGGTCTGCTCTTCTCTTTCCCCTCGGATGTAAAGCACTTGGAACGCAGAAATTGCCCTCCGCGACTCTGAGCAGAGAGTTTCCAGCCGGGTCCCTCCCGGCGGTTAAATGGAGAAGTGATGGAGGCTTTGGAGGACCCCGATGGATGGTGATGCCTGAAGGGCCGGCGTGGTCCAGCGTCTGCAGCATCTCCTGGGGCTCAGGAGCTGGTGTCTGCCACACCATTTGACTCTTAAACCCACAAAGGGGAAAAAAAATCCTTTTTGCTGTGCCCAGGAGCACTCCTGCAAGCAGAACAGCCACAGAGATGGTGCGTCTTCCCACCCTCCCTCAGAGCTCACGCATTTCCTCCCGAAAATAAGCGGGAATAGGTTTAACAACGGAAAACCTCCTATCCCAGAAAGTGAACCTCGTCCTCTCGGCGAACGACGCAGAGCCACCGCCGCCAGCCTGGGACCTGCGGTCCCCCTGTACGCCGTGTACTTCTTAATTTAATAGACCGGGAGATGTGACGGTCTGTTTGCACGTAATTAACGTCCCCACGATGCCCCTGGGAGCGGGCGTGCGGGCACCGGCCCCAGCGGGGCTTGGGGCCAGCCCTCTGTCGTCCCCACACCTCTTTTATGTTTGCTGGCCGGAGGAGCAGGGTGTCCTCCGTTTCCCTCCCTGACCTCGCGTTGCACATCATATTTTTTAAGCCCTTGTGAGCTCTTTGTCCCTCCCAGGGTTTCGCGCCGCACATCAAAGCTCTCACTGCGGCGTTAGGCCGAAAGAAATAGAAAAAGAACAAGGTGGGAACTGCTAGAGCGCAGAGGGAAGAGTATATTCATTAAAATGGCAAAATGACCCGAGTTTCTCCTTATTAATTCCCTCCTTACAGCATTTCCAGTCCAGGCACGTACCTGCGTTCATCCCTGATGCTCCCATGGACCTGTGTGGTCCAGGAGCATCGCTGGGGCGCGCGCGCGTGTGTGTGTGCGTGTGCGTGTGGTGCGAGTCTCCCGGTTGTCTGAGCAACGGGACGTTCATCATTAACTGCAGGGATAATTAACTCATTTTCCTGTATTTATAGAAAACTGATGCAGGGAGTGTTGGCACTTATCCCTGATGGGGCCACATTTGGCCACAACATCTTGAATTTTGGCCATTTCTCGCAATACGGCGGCTTTGTCACCGTCCCCGCTGCCTGCTCATTAAGCCTGAAATCGGGCAGCTCGTTAAGCCTGCAAGGGCAGGGGTGCCGGCCCCTGCCTGCGGGTGAAACCCCGGCAGCTGCCTGAGCTGGGCTGCCCGTGGGTGCCCACCTCCGCGTGCCCCGCTCCTGGTTTGCCAGCGCAGGGGATGTTTGCATCAGCGTTGCCATCTCCAGATGCCTGTGCTAAAAACAGCGTAGCTCCCGGCTCGGCCGCCGGCAAGGGGAAATTTTGCTGCTTCAAGGGGTTTGTTGCAGGGATGTGATGCGAAGACGTGCTGGAGCATCCTGACTCGGTGCCGCGGCGGTGGGAGACCGGTGGGGCAAAACAAGGAGCATCTTCTCTGGGCATCAGGGCATGCGTATGCCAGGTAGGTTCCCATCAGCTGGGACAAATCTGGACCTCGACATGGGTTTCCCCTTGTGTCTCCCAGACAGCCAGCAAGCAGCTCGGCACTTTTTCTTCTCGCTGCTTGCGTGCTGGGTTGGTCTTTGGGGAGGGAGGGGGCGAAGGTGGCAATGGGGGCTCGCTTTCCGGGGGCCGGGGTACGGGTGGTGGGGCTGGAGGAGGGCGGCTTGCTGCAAGGTGTCGGCATCTCCATCCCGCAGAGCTGGGGAGCCAGATTTGATCTCTGCTGCTCATCTTATTTGTGCAAAGGTGGGGGATGCTTTATTTTGGTACTGGCAAACCAGAAGGTGCTTGAAAGGGTAAGAGGTGTACCCTGCCTGCGGCTGGGACCGTTAACAGCTCGTGTCCCCAAGAGCTGGAAGTATTTGCCCTTGAAATGTGGGTTGTCCCCAAGCTGGTTGTGCTCCAGCACAAAGGGCAATGAAATCAAGCCGTGGGGGACCCCACGCTGCTCATCGCCCCCAGCCACCCCCGCGTGGCTGTGTTTCTACCTTCACCTCCTCCTCCTGCTTCGCCTCCTGAAGGCAAAGGGACAGAGGCGTTGAGCTGGTGCTGCCCAGGTCCTGGGAAGGTCCAGGCTCCTAAATGCCACCGTGATCCTCTCCCGAGAACTGCTGTGTCCCCGGACAGCGTGGGATCCCCCTTCTCCCCTCCTGGCCACCCCCAGGCGCTCCCACCCACGGCCCCAGATCTGGCGCTGGAGATGGAGGTGGACCATTAAGGTTTAACACACTAATGGAAAGTGCCGTGGGGTTTCTAAAAAGCTGAGCCCTGCTTGCAAAGCCCCTTTGGAAGGACAAGTCCTTGAACCGAGCACGGCTGCCCCGGCACAGGCTCAGCCAGCACCGGTGTGACCCATTCCTGGCCGGGTGCTGGCGGGCAGCGGCTCGTCCCGTGGTCCTGGCCACCGCTGCCGCTTCCCAGCTGCTCAACCGCCTCGCAAAGAGCTAAAAATACATGTCTGTGCGAGCAATCGCTGCAGCTACGGCAGGGCTGAGCCAAAGAGGGCAGCCGGGCAGCGTCACGGCGACCAGGAGGTGCGGCAGCTCAGCAAAGCGGGCAACACGGAGGGGACGGGCAGGGCCAAGCCGGGACTGGCAGGTTGCTGCCGGTGCCGCCGGTGCAGATCCCACCACCTCCCCATTTCTCTTACATTGAAGCTGCAGCACACACACAGCCCCTACGAGTGGGTTCACTTTGCCGCTTGCGTTTCGGCAGGGGATGAGTGACGAGCAGGTCCCCGCATCTCCCCACCGCCCCGCTGTGGAGGGGGACACCAACGTCTCGGCCTCCGGCTGCCCTGAGCACTGGGTCGAGCCCCGGTTCACGCAAGCGGCGAGGGTCCGCGTGATCGTCACAGCCATCTTCTTCTTGCTGGCGGTGGGCAGCAACGCGGCAGTGCTCGGCAGCCT
Organism: Balaeniceps rex; assembly: GCA_013401315.1. Lineage (NCBI taxonomy): Eukaryota > Metazoa > Chordata > Aves > Pelecaniformes > Balaenicipitidae > Balaeniceps > Balaeniceps rex. The sequence goes on along the minus strand of VYZW01006434.1, from coordinate 33,288 downwards.
GCTGAGGAAGAGGAGGAAATCCCACGTGCGGCCGCTGATCCTCAGCCTGGCGCTGGCCGATCTGCTGGTGACGGTGGCGGTGATGCCCCTGGACGCGGCGTGGAATGTGACGGTGCAGTGGTACGGAGGAGACATCTCCTGCAAGCTCCTCAACTTCCTCAAGCTCTTTGCCATGTACGCGGCTGCCCTGGTGCTGGTGGTCATCAGCCTGGACCGGCACGCGGCTGTCCTCCGTCCCTTCTCCCGCGCTCGCCGCCGCAACGGACTGCTGCTCCGCGCCGCCTGGGCCAGCAGCGTGCTCCTGGCTTTGCCCCAGGTAGGGCTCGGTGCCCTCCCCGTGTGGTTTGCCCAGGCTGGGGTGGTTTTGGAGAAGGGCTTCCCCATCCCGGCAGCCCCAAGAAGTCCATCCCAATCCACAGGCTCCACCACCACCAGATTGGCTTTGCTGAGCGTGGCTGCTGCGTTGGGTGCTCAGCGCTGCTTTGCACCTTCCTTACAGCGCCCGTTCATGGGTGTTACACTAAGGGCTGGGGAAAAATTGTGTCCGCTGTTTTTTATTCCTCATGCACGGGGTTATCTTCTCCTAAAAATGCATCACTGCACCACTGCAAAACGTGTTGGAGAAGACCAAGGCAAACCCGAGCAGCTCCTGACCGAAATAATATTCGGTATGGCCAGAAAATGGGACTTCACAGCCGTCAGATCCCATCCATCCCGGCCATAGCCATGAGTTAGGCGCCCGGAGCACCTCTCCCAGTCCGACAGCGGCAGGGAGGTGCTCTCCACGCACAGCCAGAAGCATCTGCAGGACATGGTGCCCTGTCCCAAAGCCTCTCTGAGTTATTATTTGGTCCTCCGTTTCAGCTTTTCCTCTTCCACCTGCACACGGTCCCGGGAAGGAACTTCACCCAGTGTGTCACCCACGGGAGCTTCCGAGCGCACTGGGAGGAAACCGTCTACAACATGTTCACCTTCACCACCCTCTACATCACCCCCCTGAGCGTCATGATCGTTTGCTACACCCGGATCATCTGGGAGATCAGTAAGCAGCTGAAGATCAATAAAGGTAAGCAGGTCCCAGCCCTTTAGTGTCCACCATGACTCTATGACTGAACCTGCTCCAGCCTCGAGCGTTGTTGGGTCTGTCCCAACACCCTTTGAAGGGTAACGCAACTAAGAGGTTTTACACAAACTTCTTGACCCCCCCTCCTTGCTGTCTTCTGCTTCCTGTGGGCCATGGGCCAGACCATGAGATGGTCTCCCCTCTCTGGCAGAAGCACAGTCATGGATGGCTATGTTCTGCTGGTTTTCTCCATCTCCAGCTATCCTTTTGACTCTCCCCGGCAGGTTTGATAAGAAATCAAAACGACCACATCTCCAAGGCACGCATGAAGACTCTGAAGATGACCATAGTGATTGTCTCCACCTTCATCATCTGCTGGACCCCATATTACCTCCTGGGCTTGTGGTACTGGTTCCAGCCAGCCATGATCCAGAAGACGCCAGAGTATGTCAACCACAGCTTCTTTCTCTTTGGCTTGCTGCACACCTGCACCGACCCTGTCATTTACGGGCTGTACACCCCCACCTTTCGGGAGGACGTGCAGTTGTGCCTCAGGGGCATTGAAACAGCCATTACCAGGCACGAGAGACACAAACCCGTCTCAGTCTCAGAGAAGAACATCAAGGATGGTGCTGTAAATGGTGGGGTGGCATCAGGGGGCTCCAATGGGACAACTGTCAACACGGTCTGCTGAAGAGACATACCCACGAGGAGATGGGAGGCACAGCTTTTGGGGCTGCTTCCATAGGATCCTCCATAGGATCATTCTGGAGATCATTCTGTGACCTCCTGTCATGAGGAGGTTTGCCACCCAACTTTGGTGGGTGAGGGTCTCTGGCCAGAAACTGGGAATGTGTCTCCTGCCCGTACTCAGGGTGAAAAACATTTTGGGGGTATTTATGGTCATTCTTCCATATTCTGGCAGCCCCATGACAACTAGACAACCATCCTTTTTGTACCCTACGCGTGCTCTAGCCCTGATTCTGGGACCAAGCACCTGCCACGCTTCCAGCATCGACCCCTGGGAGGAGACACGCTGGCTGGACCAGGGCCACGTCTCTCAGGGTGGTCAATCTATAAGTGCCCTTTGCACCTACACCGAAGTGCGGAGCTGCACAGATGCACAGCGCGATGTGGTGTCACCTCAGAGGCTGCAAAGGTGCGACCACAGGCTTTTACTCCATTTTCTCCACCCACTGTAGGAAAGGCGCTCTGGAAATTTTGGCTCTCCTGGCTCAGAGCCTACCTGGTTCTTCCACGACCGTGTGTGAAGCCCTGGGAAGGATGTAAATCTTTGGGGGGTGACCAACGCAAGGATGTTAGTCCCCCTGGGCTGCCTCCACGCGGGGGAGGGAGGAGGTACTGCAGGGATGGAGGGGCTTGGGCAAGAGGGGTACAAAGAACTGCAGTGGGATGGGATGGGATGGGATGGGATGGGATGGGATGAGATGGGATGAGATGAGATGAGATGAGATGAGATGAGATGAGATGGGATGGGATGGGATGGGATGGGATGAGATGGGATGAGATGAGATGAGATGAGATGAGATGAGATGAGATGAGATGGGATGGGATGGGATGAGATGGGATGAGACGGGATGAGATGGGATGAGACGGGATGGGATGGGATGGGATGAGATGAGATGGGATGGGATGGGATGAGATGGGATGAGATGAGATGAGATG
>VYZW01006434.1:0-30459 GCA_013401315.1 Balaeniceps rex | reverse complement strand
GGGGATGGGATGGGATGGGATGGGATGATATGAGATGGGGTGGGATGGGATGGGATGCGATGCGATGAGATGGGATGTGATGGGATGGGATGTGATGGGATGGGATGCGATGGGATGGGATGGGATGCGATGGGATGCGATGGGAAGGGATGGGGTGGGATGGGATGGGATGGGGTGAGATGGGATGGGATGCGATGGGATGGGATGCGATGGGATGGGATGGGATGGGATGCGATGGGATGCGATGGGATGGGATGGAGTTTCTTCTCCCTTTTGGAGACAGCCAGAAGGGAAAACAGTCCCTGCTGCCTTGTTCTGGCATGCGGGGAGCAGTATGAACACATCCTTACATAGCAGCTCTTTGGGACACAGGGTTGACCAGGAGAGACAGTATTTGGGGTAACTGAAGAGCAAGAACCAGACCTGACACTGCCCAGCCCCTCTTGACTGTCTCTGTCCCCGTGTCCCAGGGCACGCGCTGGCCTGTCCCCAGCAGCTGGCATGGGCTAACAGGAGCAAACCCCACATTCTCTCCTCTCTGGTTTCCCCTCTCTCGTTTATACACATTTTCTTTACCGTAATGGCTTGACCCAAGGCCAGCACCCCATCTCTGCCCCGAGCAGGGTGGGTGCAGCCACCCTGCAGGTGATGCTCAGGGTGTCCCAACGAGGAAGGTGATGGGAAACACCTGTGGGTGAAGGGGCCCATCAGCACCCACCTGGCACCCATGGGTGCTGATGGTCTTTGGCTGCACTGTGAGGGCAAGGGAGGTTGCTGGAGGGGATCGGCTGAGCTGTGGTGAGTAAAATGGATGTTTTTGCTTTTCACCAACGTGCCAGAAGTTGCTTGTAGAAGGTGGAGGCCTCTTCTCTGGGTGTGGGTCGAAGAGGTGGCTTTATTCAACCGTGTTCATCCCTTTCATGCCATTTGAGATAGTAGGTTATTTATTTGTTTGTTATGTGCTGATTGTTGTTAAATGCATTTTTTGCTTTTGAAGAGAAATACAGTTTTGAGGCAGGGTTTTTTTGGTTTGTTTTGTGAAATCTTTGGGCAGCTCAGGAGCTCTGGACTTGGCAGGAGGCAGGTCCCCGGGCCTTTCTGTGGCCACAGCAGCTTTGAATGAGCATCTGGACTTTATCGGGATGAAAGAGCTTTGTTTTAAAAACAGTTCTTTATTTGCTGTGGCTGCGTGCGTAGGGAAGCTGGGGGACGTCTCCCCCCAAGAAAGCAAATCTCCTTTGGGCACCGAGGGGATCTGCTCAACCCTGTTTCCAAGAGGGGATGGATCAGAAAGGATCTGGACTGGTCTCCCAGTGCCCTGGCTAACAAATCACTAAAACTAGAGAGGTGGCAAGCGGTGTTTGCAGGTTGGCTGAGCCTGGGCAGTGAGGATACGGGCAGCCGCGGTGCTCAGGGTGATGCCAAGCTGTGGACGGGCGTCAAGCACTTGCCTTTCCCCACGCTAACTATCATTTATGCTAAACATGCTGCCGACGGAGAAAAAAAATTCAATTAGAGCTGCAGGAGCCCAGACCGGCTGGTGGGGATTAGTGTGAGCCCTTTAGGAAGCATCCAAACTCCAATGAGATGCGTAATCACTGTTTGGCTTTCCTGGGCTCCTTCTGCTCAAGGTTAATTACGCAACGCTAACGGGAGCAGGGCTCGCTGCTGCCAGGCTGGCTCGGCTTGACCAGTGGAAATAAGAGTTTCTTGTAAGGTGATGGGAATGACTTGCGGTAGGGGAAGGTAATTTATTCATCAGACACTCCCTCGGTCTCACTGTTTATATTACTGATGATGGCTAATGGGTGGCAGACCTTGAAGGTGTGTTGGTTTTCTGGCAAGCCTCAAATAAGCAGGAAAGTGTCTTTAATCTCCTAAGAACATTCTTCGTCTGCTTTCCGCTGCGTGGGAGAGAACAGGTCCAGCATTGCTCACACACTTTAGGCCACTCATCGCCTCTTGTACAGCAGCAGGAGAGCTCGGAGACCTTCTCTGAGGAGCAAGGAGCACTTGTGGGAGGGACCCACCACCTTTACGCCCTGTGGGTACGGTGAGAGGGCCGAAGCAGGTTTGGCTTTAAGTGAAGAGCAGGAAAATCGGGATGCTGGCAAGAATACATACCTTGGTCCTTGGGGGAAGCACGGCACATCCCTTGGGATGCTCGCAGGCAGTCCAGTGCTGCTCCTTCTGCCTGCTTCTTCATACCTTCCCTCACGTTGCTGGTGCTCAAGGCTGACATTTTGGGAAGCCCGGAGAGTGGGCAAGGTGCCCAAAGTGACAGCTTTCGTGATAGAAGGAAAATGTCACTAGAAAAGCGTGCTGCCAAGCCGTGTGCCCAATGCACGCGGGAAGGGGGAGCGAGCAGGCGGGCAGCACGTCCCTGCGGGAGCCGGGGCAGCCTCCAGGTCACTGGGGATCGACCCGGGTCTGGATCCTGCCAGAGGTGGACCGAAGCCCAGGCCGGGTTTGAATGTCCCCGCATTTCTGATTCTGCATTTCTTAAATCCATTCGTACTTTAGAGAGCAAAAGATTTTTGCATCACTCATCAGGAATGCAAAACCCCGAGCCTTGCTCCTCCCTGCCCTGGGGTGATCCTGCTTTCTGCCATGGTTCCCCCTCTCCCCAGGTTGCTTCAAACCCTGGTCTCCAACAGCACCCACCCTCCTCCTCAGCTGGCTCCTGAGATCTCTCCATATATATATTTATTATCTATTTCCCCTTATGGAAGGAAAATTCTCCCACTTCCCCAAAATTTGCCCATTCCCCCTGGAAAACACCAGCTGCCACGCTTTTCCTTGCAGTCACAGCAGGGTTGGATTTGTCTGACTCAGAAACGGTTCCTTAATATTCACCACATTAATGTAACGAACATATTTATAAGCACAGGTAGTTCTATATTTTACAACTCCTCGACCTCACCCTGGGCTGCCTGCTTCAGACACAGCGGTCCTTTGTTGGGGAGGAAATTCTGATTCTTTCCCCATTAGCATTTTTATAGCACCGTGCATGTTCAAAGAGCCACGCAAGTGGCTTAAGAGGTTAACACGAACCTTGGGTTAATTCATAATATTGTTAGTTACTCAGCACAATACTCGCTTGAATTCAGCTGACTGCATCTCGCCACGTTGGGAAACACATGCTGAAATCAGCAGGGAGCACAGAAAACAAGCGTGGGAGTAGGATATTAAGTATTTTGCTGGCCTGCTAAGGTAGAATCTGAGCACCTTAAATGTATTTATTTTCCCATTGCCTTTGAGGACAGCGTTACCCCGCTCCGCAGATGTGGAGCTGAAGCACCGAGGAGGCTGTGCCCAGCATCCCTGCAGGCCTGGGAGCATGAGGGACGGGGCTACGAGCCCTCCGAGGGGCACTGGAGACAAATCCATCAGGACTCAGCCCCTACCTGCAGCCACCTCTTTCTTGTGGGTCTATTTAAACTGTTCAAAGCAGAAAAAGCAGATTTTTTTTTTCCTTTGATACCTGCTGTAATTGCAGTGCCGGACTGCGTGCGTCTGCCGTGAGAGCCCCCGCAATATTTTTCTCTCTGGGAACGTAGCCTGGAGCAGCTGGTGCAGAAGATCAGCTTGGGAACCAGCTCCCTACACGGATGCTATTGCCCCACGCTTGGGAAGAGAGCTCAGCTGAAAGCCAAACAGAAGCCCATGTAGACAGGCATTAGGAGATAGCGCTGAACGCCCGCTACGCGTTCATTCCTTTTGCTTACTCTTCAGAAATTTTCCTATGCAAAGAAACCCTAAGAAGGGAGCCTCAAAACCCTGCTGCGCTCCTCCCCATCTGTTCCGTTCGTCTGACTCATGGACTCCCGGGTTTGTGCCTTTCCCTGCGGTGCAAGCAGCCCACCGCTGCTGCCTAACCTCCTCCTGTTCCAAAGGGCCCCCGATAGCTCATCTGTTCCAAAAGATGTTTCGTTTGCAGATGTACAAGCAACAACAACAATACCCTTCAGATAGCATCAAATACCTCTAGGTTTTCTGGCTGGTTTTACCCCAAACTGACACACGTATGGCACGACATTATATATAACATGCTGAGGTGGACCAGAAATGGGCAAATTCTCCCAGGAACCCCACGTATGTCTCAAACCCCAAGTTTCTGCATTGGAATATCAAGGAGTAAACTACTATAAAGTAGTTGAATGTGTTGTGCAATAAATTGTTAGTTTATGTGTATTTTAATTGCAAATCAACGCTATAATTAGCGCGTACATTTCTCGGGCTGAGGCAACGCAACGTGCTTTAAGAGTGAGCATTATTAATGGACTGTAAAAGGCAATGGGGAATTGGATTATAATGTTCTTGTTTTGCAAGCTGTATGGTGAATAAATAAATTTGCTCTGGCAGCAAAATTAACTGGAATAAATGCTTCTAGCTCCATCCACCAAGAAGAGGGGTTGCTGTAAATGAACTTGTTCTCAGCTTTGAGTTAGAAAACCTGATTACCAGGTCATTATTTCTGGCAATTAGGTACCAGAACAACATCAGAGAAAGAAGAGATTTTCTTTGAAATATTTAATGGGTAAGGTAGTAATCATAGACTCATTTGGTGGAAATATGTGATGAATTTTTTTTTTTGTGGTTCACTGTGCAATGAAAACCTGTGTTTATCAAGTCTACTGCTAAAAGCTAGATTGGAAGCTTGAACTGTGGCATACACCTGGCTTTTCTTTGCCTAGAGTCCCTGGGCTCTTCATCAGGTTTATCCCATGCCCAGTCACTAATCAGAGGACAGCCCTTTGCTCCTTTTTCAGTTTCAGACAGTTGTAGGTTGCTTTGTAACAACGGCAAATGCAAAGGACTGGGACAGGACGGGGAAAGTGTTGCCCTGTTTACGTTGCACGACTAACTTGCGTGTACCTACATGCGTGTTTTCAAACCAACCCCCAAAATGCCCTTCTTCAAGATTAGAAAAGATGAATCTGAGAGATGCTGAGGTTTTACACGCCAGCACTAAGCCAAAGCACTTCGTGAAGAGCGTAACTGCCATAATTCTGACCATAGAAAACTCAACCTCTTTGTGAGAACTTAGCGCGGACAGTCTATCTTACAAACATACAGCACTGCACACAAGTTGTCACGTGGAGGCCTAAGTGAAGTCTACATGAAGTTAACTGTACTACAAATGTTCACAGACATAAAATACAACCCTACCAGTTCTCCTGCCATTTTACTCCGTTTCTTACAAGTGTTTCAGGAAATAGTTGGCATGTTACTGCGTTAGCCCGCTTGCTCGTAAAGGGAGGCTGAAAACAATTCAACACAGGCAAAAATGTTGAACCAGACACCAAAACCCAGGCAGCCCCAACCCCAAAAAGCCTGTCAGGTGGCAGCATAAGTGGATCCCTTCACCCTTCCTCTTCTTGGTGCAGAAAATACAAGTGGAAGGCAGTTTGATAGGAATAATCCTTATTCAGTATTGATGCTGAAGGGCCTGAGTTTGTCTGACCTGCACGCTAACCAAGGACAAGATCTCTCTCTTGTGGCTGAGCACAAACGCCGTTGATGTTTTGGGGGGGGGGAAAAACATACTAGAAACCATTTAACTTCTTCCATTTTGGTGGTTGTTTTATTTCTTGTTGCTTTCTTACAATCATTATGCTCAAATATAAAAATTCCTGGCCAAAGCCGAAGTTAGTTTTAAAAGAAGTGATCCCATCTGCACTGATACATGCTAAACATCACTAAGTTCAGTTTCTGAAAACAAACTGGTAAGACTCCCTATAGGTTGCTTTGCCTGACATACAGAAAAATCCTCCTTTCCAACTTGTGCAAATATTACCACCTCAGTTTGACAGAAAATAGTTACACCTGAGTGTTTCCACACTGAGTTTTCATTAATTTTACATAACTTTTTCCCATGGACCCTTAACAATTGATTCATGCTAAGCTGCACCATTGTGATCCTTTTCAGCTGTAGTGGGCATCCTCATGAATCACCAGAACACAGAACTAAGAATAAATGGAAAGATGCCATGAGGATAATATATTGGAGACAGAACTGGAAAGCTCCAGGCACCTTTATTTCCAGAGCTCTGGAACAGATGCAGTGCATTGTAGATTGGCTATTATTAAGGCACGTGGTGAAAACAACAGTTTATCATCTCGGGCAATTCATCCCTCCGAGTCAAACATTCTGTGCCAGTAGTAGACGAAGGTTGGTGAGTTGCTGGCCCCTATCACTATGAGCAGCAGCAGGTACAGCATCATCATGACGGCAAAACGGTGGGTGTAAAACCAGGAAGATTGACTAGAAGGCCTGAAAAGGGAAAAGTGCATGAATTCTGTCAGAGATGCGCAAATACCTTGGCAAAGAGTATCTTACGTTTTGTCATTTCAAATGGTTAAGCTAATCCAATAAAACCAAAAAGTTGTTCCACAATCCCTGTAACTAACAAAGCCTGATTCCCCAGCCCTTTCCCCTAAGTCTCTGTGCACAATCCTGTCCTCTCTCCCCACGTTCACACCTTTCTCTGTGGTTTGGAGCTGTAACGGCCTGGCCTGTACGCGCGTGTTGATGAGCTGCGTGAATGCTGCCACTTAGGATAGATAAGGGCAGAGTTAAAACTGCCCTAGTTTTAAGAGCTGCACTCATCAGTGTTTCACTCCTCCTTTCCTGCCACAAACAGATTATTAGAGCTCTCAATAAGTGCTTACAGGTCTGATGAAAAAGCAAATTTAGCTGAGCCTGGGAGTGTCAAGAGTGAGACAGAGGCAACGTGACAGTGCAAGCCTTGTTTCACAGGCAACAGACTAAAACCAAATTCTGGCAGCGCAGCGCATCTTTCTTGCTTGTTTTCTGTTGTTTTTCAAAAATCAGATGTGCTTATCTGGCGGACATAGCATGTTCATCACTCCAGACAGCTGAATTCTTACCTCCTATGCTGTTTCTGTGAATATACTAGCAAGTATTTAACTCGTAAAAGCTGATTGTTTGTGACAACAAAGTATTTCTGTGGTACATCACCCCCTTCGCTGTTTTTCACTCTTGCTCTTTTTCTGTCTATTTCTTCTGAATCTGCATGGGAAGAGAAAAGAAGCGGTCTTTTGGGGAACAGAAAAGCAAAAAGAGATGCACAACTTCAAGTAACGGTAAAAAAGCAAACAACATACACCCCCTCACCCCCCCAACATATACACATGCAGGAGTGGGAATAAGATAACCAAAGATCTAGTCTTGGTATTCCCCTGAATCCTTTAGCATCCAAGAATAGACTGAAAAGTTTGCTTGAGGCTATACCACTCCCAGTCATCCTTGGTATGGATGGCATTATGGCCCAGACCAGGGTGAAAAGGAGTCAGGTCTCCCACACAGCGCTTCAGGAGGTTCTAACATTAATAGGGAAAGAAAAACAACGTCGAAGGGCTGACTGAGCCCTGCAAGCACTCGAAGGAGAAGGACAATCAGAGCAGAGGCTTCCTAGACATCTAACATAGCTCATTCTTGATACATTTGTGATGCTTCTGTTTCACCATCACAGGTGAAACGATCAGGCATTATGGAACATGATTTTATCATACTACTGAAACTAGGAAAAACGAATGATGCCACCAAAATATTTTCTACCCCTTAAACATACTATTTTAAGAGAAGCTTCACAGACAACGAGGCTGTTGTGCATGTGTTGAGGGGTCAATCGGAAAAGGAGTCTGCAGCCAGTTTCTGCTGAAGGGTATCCACGCTCCAAACACTGCACTGTTTATACGATAGCATGAAATATGAGAAGCGCTAAGTAAGAGATGAACTACACCTAGTTATTGCAACAGACTCACCTTTCTTTTTGACCTGACACTTTACATCGGGATGGTCAATGATCTCGCAAACAGCTACGCAACTAAGGATAGAGCCCAATGCACTTCGCTGCCAGCCAAGACCGTGAGGGCTATAAAGGAGAGCCAGGCTCAGGTCACTGGTAAGATAGGTACCTTCACCAAACAGGGACGTCTGAAACGGAGCAGAAATACATCCTAAAATCCTGTAGTGCAAACTATAAACAACATAAGTGTGTTCTTTACTTTCAGACTGGCAGTTCTGTTTCTGAAGGTGAATTAGGAAAGGCTTTTCTGACCCGCGTTGGGCCTGGTCCATGCACTGTTTTTGTCCTGGCACAACTTCCTCGGGGTGGGGCAGCTGCCCTCTCCCATCCCTCAAATTAGCTGCTTGGCACAGCCCTTGGTGTGGACAGATTCATGCTTTCCCGGATTTGGATTTAGTTTGCCAGAGTAAGTATTTTATATCAACACGACTGCGCTGCTGTTAGAGGCATTTCACTGATTTATTGAGGCTGCCGTCATTCAAATAATCTAACCTCCACAAACAAGACAAGACTTTACTCGCATTTAAATCCATGCTTTACTAGAAAAGAGAGAAGTACTTTTCAATTGTGAATTCCTTTCAAATCTAACTGTTTTAATAATTTTGAATCGGAGTATTTACCAGCCTGGCTAAAACTATTAATCCAGTAAGTCCACTGTACCTGGTAAGCCACTACTCATAAAGAATGTGGGGGAAAAAACATGGTCCAGATTGACTGGAAGGTTAAGCAGCTGTTGTGTCAAAGCTGCTTTACAGATGACACAAAAAGCCAGGAGTCCCAACTGGAGTCCCTTTCCGCTGAAATCGGAAGAGGCACAAATCCTACGGGATGTCTCCCTTAACCAGGCCATTTAAAGAAGGCTCCATTTGCAAGTAGCACCTAAAACTTAAGTTGATCTAAACTTGAAGCCAGGCAGAAAGAGAGAATCTCTACATTGCCTGGGCTACTATCCTCCTCCTCTGTGCACAGGCACTGTCCAGCTGCAGGCTGTCGGATAGGCCAGTATTTTCAGGGGCATTACACTTCCTTACAAAGAAGCAAAGGATAGCCATAATTTGTCACACCGGAGAAAAGGGTTTTGTGCTGCTTCCAGTTTTTACCCTCAGGCTGCACTAGAAAATCCAACACAACCATCCACGAAGGCCTACACCAAAGTGAAAACAGCAGTATAAGATCATCAGCACATTTCATATCCCTAAAGGAATTTGGGCCTATTTTTAAAAAGTGTCATTAGCTACAAGTGACCAACAGAAAATGGTGCCAATACCAAGAGCCTCACCCTGTTCAAATGGCAGTGCAGGCCGTTGTGCAGTATGGAATGGAAGTTCTCGAGGCGGCTCCCGTGGAAGGCGTAGATGAGGTCCCGCTCTCCCTTGGTCTCGGCAAACTTGGTATTCATTTGATCGCAATACACGATCTCAAAGATGTAATCCGGAGCAGGAACCGCAGCCCCAGACATCCCTGTGAGTTCTTGGATCTTCTCGTACTTAAAACCAGGAAGGAATATGAGTGTTGGTTTATGGGGTTAGATTACTCACTGGAAATTTTGCTTACTGTCCCTTAGTCTTTCATGTTGCTTTATGTATTTTGATTAAGCTTTCTGCATTAGAATTCAACACTGTCACAATTCAGGAGTAAATGTACAGTGAGAATTCTGACAGTTCCTTGCTATCAAAGCTAAATTCTAATTCTTTCTTCCAGGGGAAAAAAAAAAAAAACACCACCCAACTGAACTGTGATTATGATTTAATTGATGATGTAAGGACAATACCACAATTCCACCATGCCACTTTGGCTACTAAGACAACATATTCATCAGCTTGATCTTGGAAGAGGGAAAAAAGTGAAAACAGAAGTTGTTTTCATGTTGCTGCTAATCTCTACAACTATTTTGATCCCTGTTACAGAAGTTCCTCAGTGGCTCTCAAACTTTCTGGTTTTGGGGCAGAATGAGGAAGTACAAAGTTGTCTTTCTCAGTGGACCCAGCTCCGTGACACCTGAGTTGGACTATCTTGGTCTAGAACATGCAGGTACACGCTGTGTTAATGGGAGTAACCAAATATAATCATGGCCTGTCATCAGCTACTGACAGTGATAACTATTTCTTCCAAGTAGTGTTCCTGAAAATTTTATTTAAAAAAAACCCCTCTCTAAATACAGAAAATAAAATGCATTCACGTTGAACTGTCAAGCTCTCACAATAACCAACTAAATTCTGGAAGGAGGAAATACTTTCTGAAGTGTAAGTTTGCCTTAAAAGACAAATTCTAATCAATACTTTCAGAAATCAAAACTTACCTCCTGTTTCTTAGTACTTTGTATCATGAAGACCTTAGAGGATAAAATCCAACTAAACAAATCCCAGGTTCTTTTCTCTGTGTTTGGGACAGACTCCAGAAGTTCTTTCAGGCTTGGTAGAGCGTTGGTATCTGCAAGCTAACAAGACAGGTATTTAGTACAAGCTCCTTCTTTTCATTATGATTAAACAGAGACCTCTAGTGAAAACAAAACAATATTTCACCCTAATAGGTTGTAAACTAAAAACCAGTTTCTGTTCTGAGATATAAACATCTGTATCCAGTTCGTGGGAAAGTTTGTCACTTGCTCAAAAAGCAAATACCAGGCAAGTTATGAAATACTTATATTGACCAAGAATATCTGTAAGGTACACACAAGAATAATCAAACAAACTCCTGAAAGAAAACAAGCCGTCACAGTGCGGTATCTGCAGCGGGATAGACACAGGGGGTGTTCAGGCCATGTAAAAATACAAACCCTTCAAAATTAATTTGAATTTCACATACGGCAAGCTCTTCTAACACTTCATATCCCAACACTGGATTTGGAAGTCTCCAAGTGTGGGTTTATCGGTAAGAATCCCAAATGTACTTTAAAACCCGGATTCCTTGACTGGATAAACAATTCATCCTGCTTTATTCGTAACCCTGAGGCGCCGCTGCCCTCACCGCGGAGGGCAACCTCGCCTGCTTCTCCCCCAGAACAGCCCAGGCGTGCTCGGCCTGGGCTCCCACACCCAAGTAGCCCTTTCACAAGGCTGTTTTCTCACTCCAAAGGTGGAACACCGGTTCGGATACACACCCCGGGCCGGGGGCACTGCCACTCACCAGCCCCTCGAAGTCCTTGGTGTCGCCGCCGGCGTAGCGGCCCGGGAAGGGCCTCAGCGCCGAGTCGCGCTTGTAGCTCTGCAGCGCGGCGGCGAAGAGGCTGCACCGCAGGTCGGCGGCCAGCGGGTCCCTCCCCGCCGCCTCCCTAACGCGGGAGGCCGCCTCCCCAGGGCCGGGGCCGGGGCCGGGCGGTGGCATGCCCGGCGNGCCGCGGCCTGGCCCCTCCGCTCCGCCCCGCCGCCGGGCGGCCGCCTCCGCCCGCTCCGGCGCCTCAGTCCGCCCTCCCCGCGCCGCGGGGCTCTCCTGCTGCTGGGGCCTTAAGGGCCGCGGCTGCGCCCGTTCCCCGGGGAGGAGGGAGGCCTGGGGGGAATGGCGCCTTTGCCTAGGGTAGAGTCCTGGAGAGGGGTACAGGGGGCAATGGTGCCTTCCCCTCATCTAAAGACCGGGAGGGGGTACAGAGGGGAATGACACCTTCCCCTCACGTAGAGACCAGGAGGGGGTACGGAGAAAAGGCGCCTTCCCCTCAGGTAGACCCCAGGATGGGGGTACAGGGGGCAATGGCGCCTTCCCCTCAGGTAGAGACCAGGATGGGGGTACCGGGGGCAATGGCACCTTCCCCTCAACAGGTGGCCGGGATGGGGCCGTGGCCCGTTGGGCAGGGAGAGCATGGAGGGGGAGCCAGCTCTCTGTACCCACAACGCCAGCGCGTCGTGACCCCAAGGTGGGGGATGGCGGCTGGCGGGGATGGCAGCAGCGTGCTGGGATGCGAGGTGTGCACTGCGGCCCTGTCAGGCAGCTTGTGCCCCGTCCCCTCCACGGCGTCGGGAGGGTCCCAGGCCCTCGTCCCCAGCTGCGGGGACACGGCAATGCAAACTCCCAGCTTGGACATTGCATTCATGCGGAACAGCAACGCTGATTAGCCAGAACGGCAAATCCAGGGAGACTGGATTAGCCCTCTCATTCAGGGAGACTGCTTTTCGCGTAAAATGTGGTGTTATGTAGCTCTGATTGTAACGGACTGTTACGTGATAGTAAGTCAAAAGCATATAGATGCTATTACTCCTTAGCAATTCCCTTTATCATCCAAGCTTGTAGCCTCGAAGAACGAATCCAGTCATCTCCCACAGGCTGGCATTGCAGATTAAGGGAGAGGAATTTACTTTTTAATTCAACCTCTTACCAGTGGTTTCACCAGGTTGCATTCACTACATTGCCTGAGGTTAGGGCTTAATCTTCCTCTCTGAAATACTGGCACAGTGTTAGTGCTCTGAGGCATCTCTCCAGTTCCAAGGTGTATTAGAAGTCACCATTGGCACGGTGGAGGTCTCCTCACCCCAAACTCCCTTGGTCTCATGAGTGCAAGTTACTTAGACTGACCAATTTAGGAAATGTATAGCCATATTAGATGTCTTCTAACACCTTTCTTGGTTTCTTCATTCAGGAGGGATATCGCACATATCCATGGAGTAACCGATACGAGCACCGCACATGTAGAGTATTGCAGATGCTCAGGAAAAATGTTAAGGTCACTTGTGGATACCTGTTACTGGGCTCTCACCCTGCAACTGGATCTCTAGAGGTGGTCTTGCTCCTTTTTTGAGCTGTAATTTGCAGCCTTACCCATAACGAACGGGAACACCAGCTGTATTAAATACCAGGCAAACTGATATCAAAGCAAAAAAAATGTGAACTTCATTTCTAAGTGCAGAGTTCATATTCTTACTCACCCACTTGACTGGCTTGGGCGTATAAGGAGCTTTCATAATTCTGGATAGAACTGAATAGATCATAGACCGTGCACAGTTACATTAAATTGAAAAGGATTTCACAGCGATGCATATAAATTGAATTGATCTGTAGGTTTGTTTACTTGCTTTTTACCATTTTATCAAAAATGCATCTTTCAATAACAGCTGCATGAACAAGCCTGCAATATGAAGCCATCAATTCTAGGACAGCACAAATACTTGCTTGGGTCTGACATATTTAATGGCAACATGTAGCAAAATGATTTTAAAGGTACCTTTGGTTTAGATTACCCAATCTACTGGATATCTATACATGTTTTTATCTTCAAAACATTATCCAGCCTGTGAGGTCCATGCTCTTTTTTCCTTCTTGACGTATTGGTAACGGATTATTATTGTGCAGGTTTTGGATGAAACCTTGAAATCTAGATTTTGTCTGCTCTTTGTGGAACTTCTCACACCGATAGAGGTTTGTCACAACCAGCACATTCCCAGTTCCCCGCTGTATTTTGTGCTATTGGCTTTCTTAGACCGGGTAGCAGCCACGCTGCGCTTGGTCCAGAGGGTCTCCCACATGCCAGCGGCACGGATGGGTGACTTGTAAGAAGAGGTCTGGCACCACACAAAGCTTTTTCTCAGGAGTTATGTAAATTGCCTGGACTTGAAATGCAGCTGGAGAGATTCTTTTCCATATTTCTATATCCTTGAGAGGATGTATTTTACTTTATCTGATGTGGTGCCTTATTCTGCTGTAAATATCTGATCTCTCTGACAGGCTGTTAGCGACATCATTCAGTGATTCAGCTCGGGACATGTTTATTATCTTGCATTATATTAAATTGTTCGGTGCGATCCCTTTGAAAATCAGTCGTTGGCTGTCTAATTGGCTGATTTCAGTCACTAATAAATCATTAGATGTAATAATTTTCGGTGCTGTTAAAGAATAGTATTAGAAAATGGTAGAGATGTCTCTTTCAATGCCTTTGGGTGGAATTTTGCGTTGCTATTTTGAGCTCTTGAATTGGTGAATTCTAATGCCCTCATTTAAAACACCACTTATTGTGGTAGAGAAGAGAGGAAGAATATTTCTGATATCCCTGGGACGGGCAGAGACGCTTCATGTAGCAAAAGGTGTGTTGGTCTCAGGACCTTTATGTGACAGGGAGCATGCTGTGCCTTTTATCTCACAGTGTGCCCAGGGCTGTGATTTTGGGACAGAGTATGGTGCAGAGGGCAGGACACGTACGGCATTGGGAACTGGGGCTCTGCTGTGGGGAGAGCGCCAGGCTTGCGATTAAGGAGTGGGGATGGGCGATAGTCCCCGAGGAGAAGCTAGAAGAGAAGGACAGCGGGGTGAAATGGGAGAGCTGGAGGGAAAAGGGATTTCCTTGGAACCACGTCAGTTCTGGAGATGCTGGGCTCGCCGTGCCACCACTCTGATATTACCAGAAGAGTCTCTCAAAGTGAAGTGAAGGCCTTTTGTTGACTTGTCCTGGCATGAAGAAATTAACCCAAAATAGATCTAAAACATCGCTGGCATCATAATAGTTAATGGAGATTCTGAGAGCATTGATCCAAAACTGATGCCTACCTTTGGGATTTCAAATGGATGGCGCTTCCATTAGGGCAAGCTCAGCTGAGTTAGGCAATGACAGATATTGATGAGATAACAAGTTTGCTGTATCGATGCTGACAGAGAGTGCTGTCTGATCAAACTCATCTAACACCGGCCTAAAACCCTGCTTTGCGAAGTGGCCGCTAAGCCAGAGATGACGTACTGAAAGCTTTTGGTGCCAGTTTTAAGGGAGGTGCATCTTTGTGTGCTGGTGATGCCAAACATCAACCCGTTGCAGGCTCGGGCCTGCAAAATGTGTGAGGATAAGCCAGGATGAAGTCATCATTCATTTGGAGGGGAAGCACAATTCCCCCCTGATGTTAGCTACGGCAGATAAGGTCTTCCAGCCTGTGCCTCAGAAGCCCCAAACCCAGAAGATCTCATCTCATCCCTCTCCCGACAGCTCTAGCACGCACCATGTTGGCAAGGCTTTGGAGCCAGAAGAAATACGTAACAGCTGCTGGTTTAGCTTCTGCGTTGCTGCTTTTTAATTAAGTGCTGCGAGTACGTGCCGTGGGCTGGAGGCTGAGATTCAAAAGTGTCTTTCCAGTCCTCTTAAAAACAACCTGATGAGCAGCCTTTGAATGATATGGTGTGCACCTCAGCGTCTCTTAACTGCCTCCCACACCACCAAGCTAGCTCGCGCCCTTTTGCACCCCTGCTTGGAGTGCTTCTACCCTTCGATACCTACAGGCAGGCGAGACTGGCTGGGGGCACTTGCAAGGAGCTCTCTTTTTTTTTTTTCCTTTGAGAAGTGCCCTGCAAATGTATTTCCCTTTTCCAATTTTATTTTCCTAGATAGAAAAGCTATCCTCGGTCGTTTGCTATGATTCAGTGCAAAGATGGTTTTGTAAAAGGTTTTGCCAGGGTCATTGCCAGTGGAGGAGTTTGAATAACGTAGCTGTGCGGCTTCTTATGAAATTGAAGATCTGATTATTTAACATAGACTGTAATAAAAATAGTTTCTGGTGTTGGTGGATGCATTTCAGCAGAGAAATGTGGTTTAAATGTCTTCATTTAATTCCAGTGTATTTAAAATTGATCCCATGGAGCGGAAAAGAGATTTTTTTTCCCCTTAACTAGGGTCTGTGAAGGAAATTAATATAGGGAAGGGAAAATAGAAATACAATACTACACTCAGTGAAACAAATGCTTATGACTGAGGGGTTCGTTACTTGCTAGCACCACTGGAAAAGCCAGCTGTGTAAGGTATGTTTTATTATAGAATTAACCTTGACCTAGGGTTCAAAGAGAAAGGTTAGATTGAAATAAATCAGTAGTGTGGTCAGGTCACTTCAAAGAGTCTAAAGCTGAGCTTGAAGATTACATGCTGTTTATGTGTATCCAGTTGGAATAGAACATATGGTAAAGATAATAGAAGTAAACTATTTATCTCTCCTCCCCGCCCCCCCTTAGGATTTAACGCCTTTTTGTCCTTTGCGCATATATGCTGCAGGGGATGGTTTTGTCCTGAGAGATTTATTGAAAACAGAAATGTGGAATAAAACAACCTTCTTAAGTCAGCTGGGTAAAATAGTCTTGCCTTTAACATTTTCCAATTGCTCAGATAAAAGCAAGAACTGTTTTGGAAATAGTCATATGAATGCGATGAATCACATTTCTCTGTCACTTGTCTCGGTGAATTCATATAGTCATAAGAAAATCAAAACAAAATGCGGTCAGTTCTGAATTATTGTCGTTCTAATCTAAAACCAGGACCATATTTAATTGTTACATGTGAGTTACATGGATTTAAGAGCTTCCCAAATACCACATAATTCATGCAACATCCCAGCGAAACGGGCACGAGAATCCCAGCTAGCACGGGGAGTGGGAAATGAGGTTGGTTAAGCAATTTACCCAAAGTCACTCAGAATTTGTAGCAGAACTCAGATTAGTCCTCAAGGCTATGGTTGATTCCAACCCTTTTTGGGGGAAGAGGGCCAGAATCTCACCTCGAATTCCCTGGATGCCACTTTGCTGCTTTAACCACAAGACCGTCCCTTATCTTTTGGCCCATGTTGCCTTATTCTTTTGCTCTTTGTGCAATAAGGAAGATACCGGGACTTGAAAGGTGGCGTGTCCACCAGTCCTTTGAGTCCATGTTCAGCTTTGTGTAGATCACTATGTGGGGGAAATAAAGGAATTTTTCACTTCATCCAGACACATCAGAGGATACGTCGGTTAATTCCTACTGGATGGCAATTTTCCAGAGCTTTCTGATGGCTTATGTCTATGATCAGGCAGCCAGAGAAGCCCTTTTCAGTTATTCTGGTGAAATTCGGGAACAACTCCACTAAAGCGAGTATAGTTTTGACTAAAACCAGCGTGTGAAGAGAGCTGGGCTTACAGCGTATGGAAAGGCAAGGCAGATGCAGCAAGGAGCTGGCGTTCGTTGTCTCAGAGGCATCGGTTCTCCTGATTTGAATTGCTGTAGCGTGTGATGTGCGAGGCCAGCGCCGGAGTTTTGCAGCGCTGACAGAGAAGCGGTGGGAAGAACAGGGCTGGTGGCATTGCTGGGAAGCAGAGGGGTTCTTTTGCTGAAATTAAAACCAGCTGCTGAGCCGAGACATGGTCACTCGGTAATAGCTTTGCTCCACAGATTGTTTTTTCCTTAATGTGATACATGCAGTGTGCAGATAGTAGCACGTTTTAAGATTTATGATTGCCTGATTTTTCCCATTAATAGGGAAATCTGATAATTATCCATTTTAAAGCAATTGCTAAACAATAGGAAGGAGCATGCTTGTTAAAAGTATACATAAAAGCGAGCTGGATCTATCTTAGGGTGCTGAGCCTTTGATAGATTTGCTCCTTACAGCAGTCTTTGATCTGACACACTAGAAAATAAACTCAGTGGGAGACTGGATATGGGATATAGAGCAGTTCACCTCTAGGTCACGGGCTCCAATGCGAGCCAGGTCAGGAGCGAGCCTCCGGGTTGGCTTTGGCAGGAGCTGGGGATAGCAGCACCCCCGATGTCTGCGCTGCACCTGCTTGGTGAGCACGGGGAGAGTGCGGGTCCGCAGGGCCGGCCACTGCCACCCACCACCAAACCCCGGCAACAGAGGAGGGACCTATTGCTTCTTCCCCCCTTCCCAAATGAGAGCTTTGCAGCTTTTCCAAGGAGATGAATGATACGATCCTGCACCTAGCCAGCCAGTGTGGGCAGCCCCAGGGCAGCACAGGGGCTGCACCAGGATTTGGCTCTCGGGAACGCTCTCGCTGGAGGAAGCTGAGTGCTCTGGCATGGGACGCGTGTGGGTCGTGCCGGGCCCTGCACTGCAATCTCTGTGTTCTCCTCCATCTTCTCAGAAACGCAACATGAGCTGTGCCTGTTACTTATCAGGTAATCCAAACAAAAGAGGAGTCTTCAAAGTAGTCGTATCAGTCCTGTAGGAAGAGACCTGTGGATGTGCAACCAGTTGTCCTGGAGGCAGCAACATCTCCTGGCAAAGTGCTGTTCGGACTGCTTTGCTGCCAAAAGACGGGCAGCTCCATACATCGCTCTATAGGCCAGTATTGCCACGCTACGGCACGAGGTGCCAGTGTTTGTTATGGGCCAGATTCTCTCGTCCGATAAAAATGGCTTGTGGTATACAGTAACACAAAGTTTGCCCCTCCAGCCTACTCTTGGCAACACGGGGATAACCGTAAATGCTCTTCCATCACCCGCTCCTGCTGCAGCCGAGGCAAAGAGACGTGGCAAGGACTTGTCTGTGCCCAGGAGACCCTGGATGCTGCAGGTGCCCGTATGGGAAATGCAGCTTTGCAGCCCCAGGGCTGGGGGTTGCAAAGGGGGCTCACGGCCACCCTGCCCGTCCTCCAAGTGTGACACTGCCCAACGCCCCAAACTGAGGATGTTGCCTACAACCCCAGGGTATTTTTTTTTTTAAAGTAGTGTTTTTCCGTGACCCCGACACAAGTCAGGAAGGGCTGTTATCTCAGAAATCTTTGAGGCCCTATGTCTCCCCGCCTTCGGAGGGCTGATTCCAAAGGGAAAGTTCTGCAGCGCATGTACCAGGTCACAAATAAACTGACGGCAAGCACTTACAATGGATTATCATATGGTTTTCTGCTACGAAATATGAACCTCTGGCTATGAACCTGAATCTGAGCTGAGAAGGAACATGGGAGAGAAACAGAAACTAAATGTGAGAACTGAAGAACTTGGGGTTTCTTACTGTTTGGGGAAGTCACTTGAGTTTCTTTCTGACGAGCAGAAGCCAGCGATTTTGTTGCACTTCGGCTGTGTCAGATCTGGGGAGCTGGTTCTGTTTTATCTCGTACAAGAGAGAGCTGCCAAGATTTATCTTTGTGGGGTTTTTTGCAGAAAGGGAGACAGAAGTGAGAAAGGGCTGGAATCTCACGTAGCTCTGGCCAAAGTCACGTTATCTGAAATAACTGGTTTATCTGAAATTTGACCAAACCCCACTCTGCATGAGACTCTCAACGCCAGGCTAGAGCTGTAGGGATAAATAGCAAGACCCAGACTGTCTGCTCGGGGACTGCGCACCTAAAAATGGGTTTCTGAGCCCAGAAGAGCAGTCTGGACTGGCTCCATTTGGAGCTGAAGGTCTCAACACAGTCAGCGGTGGGAGGTGTGCACTTTGCTGGCTGTTGGCACAGGGAGCACCATCAGCTGGAGGTGCCAGCCGGCGCTGGGCAGCGGGGTGGCACGGTGAGCGGGTGGGCTCAAGCCCCCAGTCCTCTCCTCCGGCCTGAGTGTGCCCAGAGCCCCCCTTGGGCACAGGGTGGGATGTGGAGATGGAGCCGGTTGCACACCACTACCTAGAAATGACTGGGCTCTAGCTTGGGAAACATTAAGCACAGCATTTTTGCAATCAGTTTTTGCTTCCCGTTTAAACACCTGTCGTGCTCTTCTATACATTTTTTCGTGGTTCAAACCAGCATATGACAGATGCGTACTGCGGGAAGGCCACGAAGCCTTTTGCTTTAGAGGTGAGGGCAGGCAATGAGCTGTGAGATTGGCAGCAATCCGCCCAGCAGGAGGTCAGGGAACCGCTGCATAGACGCAATTTCACGTGGCACGAGCCTGCGCAAGGGGCAGCTCGGTGCCGGCAGCTCCTGGGGGCAGAGGGGTCCTGGGGGCCTCGGCAGGAGGTGGCAGAGGACGGGAACTGGAAATTAGAATGTGAATGATGTAAAAAAAGCTAAAAGAAAGACCCATGAACTGATGATGGATGAACCTCTTGCTTCTCAGGATTGTTTAATCTCTGTATCGAATAGGGTGTGTATCCCTGGTGCATCTTCAGCACTGCGTGAACAGTACACAGGGAGCTGCCTGAGCAATCCCACTTCTGCTGAGCTCCAAAATACCCAACCTAGGACCCAGAGAGGCCCATCCACAGCATCACTCCAGCCTTATGCTGCTTTAATTCCTGGCTCTGTGGCATTGGAGAGGATAAAGCAGCACTTAGAGGCAAGTTTTGCTTGGAGAGGTCCAGCCTTCCCCTGCGTCTGAGCATCCCATCTGCTGCGTTGCTCTTTTTTTTGCGCCGAAGGATGCCTCCTCGGGGTGCAAACAGCAAAAGGAGGGTTTGGCGTGTTAAGCAGCGTGTGTTGTACCTGCTTTAGCTCTCCTCGTACCAGGGAGGGGATCGTGCCCTGTGCTGGTTTCCATTTGCCGGCTGATGGCAGCAGCGCATCTGCACAGAGCGACCGAGCAGGCAGCTCCGGGCGGCAGGGCCAGGCGGGCAGGGCTGGGACAGGCAGCTCTGCCTGCTCACCTGCCTCTTCCCTTTGCTGCTCTGACCACATTGCCCCAAATATTGCAACTTAGGGTTATAAGGCGGCTTCCCGCTGCCCTGGTGCGAACCAGCCATTGCCTCTGATCAAATAAATTGTGCACAGGAGAGTTATCCGAGAGTGGCGTGGAAATAGGTCTGCTGCTTCGGAGGGGAAAAACTGCAAGAAACTTCCCTTGTCTGTGCACCCACCTGCTGATTTGTCCCCTTCAAGCACAGCAGAACTGATGAATCGTCTCCGAAAAGAAATGCCAGGCGCTGAGTTGTTCCTCTTCTGAAGACAGGACTGGTATTTCCTTGGGAGCCGGGAATCGATGGGGTGATTCCCTCTCTGTCGGAGGGGCTGTGGGGCTTGCCCCACTGTTATCCTGCTTTTCCCTGGGACGTGTCAGGGCACGGTATTACGTTTAAAGGAAAAGAATATTCCTCTCTTGCCTTCTTAAACACGAACGATGATTTTAGGGAAAGAAAGAGGACAATACACTATTGTTATGTTGTCCCCCATGAAATATTTAAGCTCCCCCATGAATAATGCAGCTTCAGCCCCAAGCCTGTTTTGCACTTCACACTAACCCGGCCCATAAAACAACAGGATTGCTCCCGGCATACATTATGCCGTATAGGACATCTCCCACGGAGCAAAGCTTTGTCTTCGCTGCCACAAAGGCTGTTGGGATTTTTTCCCTGTCTCCAAGAGAGATAACGAGCGTGAGAGCTCTTGCTTTAAAATATTAGTGGAAACAAGTCACCTGTGGGTTTTTAGCTGGTGCTAACTAGCTGCAGTCCGCACCGCATCTCCCACTTACGGCTCATCCTGGGTAGTTTCTTTTTTATCCAGCTGCCGTGCCCTATAGCAGGAGACCTGTACGGCACTTAATCCGCGGAAAACTATGCCTTATTTAGCTGACAGGCAAAGGCAAAATGAGCCAGGTCAGTAGTCTGCACCTTCACAACAACAACTGCATTTGGTGTGATTTAAAGAAGAAAAAACATGCTGGGTGGTTGTGTAGATTGAGTCTCTCTGAGCAGTTTGGCACTGGCATAATCAGTGTCTGCAAGCGAGTATTAGATCTGATTTACATCCCGCTGAGAGCGGTCAGGTATTGTCGAGTAGTGGGAGACAGACTGATACATTAGGAGTCAGGATTGCTCCGTAACCCAAAATAGGAATGATTTCTTTCTCTTGACTAGTAATTAGGTACCTGAGATGCAGCAAGGAGCAGGGGCAGCATGCTATAACGGCTTGAGGCTCGTACGTACCCTATCACACAAACCATGTCCCTTCCCATGTCCTTGTAAAGTTCAAGAGAGATTTTTGTAGCATTTTAATGATGTTGCTATCCAGAACAGGACCCCTTTGCTGTCGGGTTTAGTCGCTCCCAGCCATGCTGTGCGAAGCTCTCCCCTCCTCAAAGGAAAAGGAAAGATGAGGCAAGAGGGAAAAAAATGTGCGCACCCCCCTTGCTTCCCATGAAGATACCTTTACACTCACCCTAAACTACAAAGGTGAGGCTCTTGATGAATTTTGGATTAAAAGGAGCAATATGCCTCCCTGGACATCTGGTCTGTCGTCAATAATGACATTAGGATCTGTCACATAGGAATTGCCATCTGTGATCCGGTCGGAGGCCTTTCAAAGGGAAGGAAACAGGAGGGTGGAGATCAAGGAACGGTTTGCTGCAGGGAAGACTGACTTGCAAGCCCCGGAGGTGCACATACCCTTCCTTCAGCTCTGCAAATCACTCCATTCCTCTGCAGCTCAAGGACAAAGGTAGAAAAACCCTGGGTTTTGGAAAAACCTTGGAAAGCCTTTGCTGAAGGGAGGAGATGAAGCAGGGACAGGTAGGATTGTCTGCAAAGTGGTTAAAAAACCCCCAGGCCATACTGAGTGAGTGCAAAGGTTCATCCAGACCTGCACCCTCTCCCCAGCAGAAGATGAGGGTGATGCTCAGAGAAGAATAAAGCAGAAGAGAGGCCTGCAGGGTGGTCGTGGCGTGCTCTGCAGCCTCCGTTGTGCTCAGGGACTTTCCAGGTTAGGTGTGGGATGTCTGAGTTGAAGGGAATCGACCGAGCTCTGAGGTCTGGTGCAAACTACCGCAGCACAGAAAGCAAATGTCCAGTAGTGCCTGGGCAAGGGGTATTGCCCCGCTTGCAGACTGCACACATCAGGCTTTGACTTCTGAAATGAAGCAGGGTTACAGCTTGCCTTCCCCAGGCTGCCCGTGCAGCACGCTGTGTGCCCACGCATCTCTGGAGCCTGCTGCTCACCATTCCCATGCAAAGGTTACGGTACTGTCACGAGTGGAGCTGAACAGAAGAGCCAGAGACCTAAAAAAGCTGGGAGAGGTTTTCCAGCTGCTGTGTGAATTTTTTGTGCATCATCTGGGTTACACCACCTGCTCACCCTCTCCCAAACCAGTGCTGTTTGGAGAGATGGGTGTCTCTGGAAACCCACCTGCTGCCGCGGCTGCAAAAGCAATAACATTAAAACCTCCAGGGACGCGGTGATGCTATTTTCCACACGTTTTGTTTTTCTCTTTATTAGCTAGGTATAAACTTTCTCCATAGAAACCTAAGATTAATCCAATCACCAGCCCATCAGCTATTTATTTAAAGAGGTAAGTCCTCATCTTGTATTTTGGCCATCAATCCCCATTAGTTTCCCTATATGGTTGATTGAATAGTCCATTGCCTGTACTAATAAGCACCCATTAGTTGTCCCACAGAGCTTTACTTTTATTAGGAACAATTCATGTCAGTCTAGGCCAGCTGAAATGCTTTTAGCTGGATTGTTTTGATTGCATTACTTGGAAGGTGGCATAGGAGCGCCTGGAAAGTTAGAGAGATGCAGCATCTGACTGAGCTGCTTTCGCACGTAGGCGATGCAGGAGAAATGCGGATGATACGGTTGCGAGCGAGGCGCGGAGTTGCTGCAAGGGCACACGGAGAGCATTTAAATCTGCAGAAATGGCTTTTTGGTTTGCCCGGTTTGGGTCAGTCTAGAAGGAATCTCCAAGGATTTTAAATAAATGTTCCCGTCACCTTCTCTCTGGCTTTGGGCTTTCAAACGCCGGTGGATCTCAGGACTTGCCACTGGTGTTTCTCTTCCTTTTTCATTCTCCCTCTTCATTCCTCACACTACAAGCCCAGAAATTTCCCTTTTTGCAGCATTTTGGGCTGTAGTAAGCTGTTTACAAGGAATTTGGCTCGCCGCTTTGCAAAAAAAAGTGTGGAAGGCAGGAATTGCTGCAAATCGCTATTCAGCTGCTCTTCATCATGCCAGCTCTGGCTTCCATCTACCCGACAGCCCCGCTAAAAGGATAATAATGCTTTAAAAATTAGAGTCAGCCAAACAACTACTTCATAAATTCATGGCCTTGCCCTGATACTTTCCAGAAGTTTTTCTTTCAGATCGAGTCTACGTCAGACCTTGGATTCCTTCCCTTTGGAAATGCTGCTGCTTTTCTACTTTCTGACCGCTCGCTGGGTCACCCGGCTATGCAAAGGGGGTTACCAATTATCTGTCATTAGCTCAACATAAACAAGCCTCCTTTCGGGATAATCTTGTGATCTCTCCTTCAGAGAACAGGGGATAATCTCTCCGTGATATTGTCTCATTGTGGGATTTTGTCCTTGATAGATAAACCGGTCCTGAAATCCTATTAAGAGCTGTTCTGCCTCCCCTGAAAAGAGAGAAACTCGCAGATGAAACAAACTCCTGGTAAACTTGGAAGAGACCCTTGGCTTTGTCTACCTGATGGGAAACAGCTCTGTTTTACGGCAGCTGTTTCCATCTGTGCCGCTTCTGAAAGCAATTGAAGATCTAATGTAGCCCCGGCTTTTGTATGGGACTGATGGTCCTTCTCAGCTCATCAAATCCACCTTGAGCTACCAGTGGGCAACCATGGCAAATGGGGCTTTCTTGAGACGTGGTGGGAAGGCAGCACTTGGTGGAAAGGCTGGTTGAGTGGATGATATAGCGACTTTTCAATCAAAGGTATGAGTTGCCCCGTTGGGTTTTCCATGTACCTCAAAGGTGTGGAGTGCTGGAGGAGCTGGGCAGGAGAGCTCCCACCATTGCCAGCTGGAGGTGAGGTTCAGCTTTATTGTTCTGCTTCATAGTTTGGGGAATCTCAGCAGGAATAGTACCTGGCTGGCAGCTTCCAGGATTTTCAGCATGGTCCCATAAAAAAGAAGACCTCTTAGTCTATGTGTCCTTCTACCAAAACAGCTCTGACCCCAGTGTCTGACTTTATCTGTGCGAAGAGAGGGACAGAGCTCTCTAAAGCTTTCAGGTTTCATAAAATAGAGATTTCCATCCTTGGAGACACGTAATGGCTCTGTGAACGTTAATGCCACTGTACGACCTAATGTTTCAGGCCCTTTAAACCATCCTGGGAAGCTCTGCTTCGGCAGAGGGGCTGTAGAGGGAATATTTGCTTCTTATTGTGGCTGAGGAAATGCAAAAACCAGCAACTTGGCCAACGCTGAGCCCTCCACAGCTCATGACATGGGGAGCTCAGTCCATGCCTCCTCTCCTCTCTTTCCCTTCCAGCTCCGTGCACCCAGGGCAGCCGTCCTGACCACGTGCCCCAGCACCATCCACACCCAAACAGGAGCAGCAAAATCCTTAAAAAAAGCTCTGCCTTGTTGGCTACAGAGCAAAAAAGGGACCCGGGGGTGCCACGGCAAACCCCGTGAAAAGCATCTCGGTGGCCAAACTGGGAGGTGAACCTTGGTGGGAGTCGAGCCGGTGTTCCGACTGCTATCAGAGGAGCCTGATGCAAAGCACATTTAGCCGAGACCACGTGGAGATGCTGAGCACGGCCGGGACAAGGCTGCTCAGTGCCTGTCGCATACCTGGGTGCAGCATCATCGGCCATTGAAACCTGGATGTGCCAACTGCTCTTCGCTTGACTTCTTGGTTTGCGAGGAAGAAGGATCACGGCATTGGTGGGTGCTTGGTGGCCTTCTCGCTCTTGAGTTGCTAACACGTGGCCTTTTTTTTTCTCATCGAAAAATGCGGTAACACAACGCTGCTGATTTCCCATGAATAAATAAAATCGATAACAAACATCGCTAACGCAGATAAAAACCACCTCCGTCTTTAAAGATACCCAGGTCTTCCTACGCCTGGGATTAACGAGGAGCCTCGCAGAGGTGAAGCTTAATAATACACGGCGGAGGTCAGGCTCCAGGGAACCAGGAAAGGTTATTAGGATCCACGTTTCCTTGAAGCACGGTTTTGTACCCTGCTTAAGTCAGGAGTTTATTATTAATAACAATATTTTGCATTACCACCCCTCCGGAGACATGAAAGCCTTGGAGCCCTTTGCCTGGTGTGTGTTTTAGCCCAGGTTTCTCCTGTGGTTTGCTCTTTAATGGCAGAGGGGCTTGTTTTAACCTTTTGGTGCCTCTTCTTAGAGGCACAACAAATAGAGAATTTATTTTTGAGTACCTAATCTGAAAATGGCAATGCGTGGGTGGGTTGGTTTCCCGTAGCAGGTTCATGCCTCTTGGTCAACGTGTAGATTTTTAAGATGCAACGAAATATTGTCGTAGCAGCAGCCTCCCAGACGCCGCTGCAATGAATACAAACGGTGTCTTTTTAGCAATCCCTGCTTACTCTCCAAATTTAGGCTCTTCATGTCGTTAAGGAGATAATGACAATCAAAGAAAAAACAAATCCATCAGTCGTGAGGGGAGTTTGAAAATGTTTTTTAAAAGCAAGGCAGATTTGATAAAAAATATTGAGTGCGGCGTAAAAATGAAATCTCTTATTTTAGAAATCTGACAACTCCAGCAAAGTCAAATTGCTTCTCAAGGGATGTTGACGCGAAGAGGGAGCCTACCCAAGTCTGGGATTAATAAAACAGGAAAGAAAGTAGTCTATGTTGTCTAAGATTTTGGGTTTTTTTTATTTACTCAGAGCCGTTCAGCCGCAAAGGACCCAGTCCCTGCTGTGCTTCTGTGGGGTTTGCTGTGCCCGGGCATCGGTGTCTCCCTGTAGCTGTTTTCATGTCTGAAAATAGCGAGGGTGATCTAAATCTCTAAATCTCTAAATCTTTCTTGGCATTTTGCTTTTGGCCTTCTCCAGGCTCTGGGAGGCAGGGAGGTGCTTCCCCCTCAAGTTGGGAAGCACGTCTGCTCTTGGAGATGTACAAGAAGGGATCTTCAGGCTTCCCCAGTTTTGGGGAGAAAAGAGTGAGTACGAATATATACGAATATATCTCATCTAATAAGGCCCGTTCCCTTCCAGTGGCGTGCTGCCATGTCCCACCAGTCCTACACTGCCCAACCTTTTCTAGTGCCCATCAGTAATTTCCCTTGGTGCAAACAATAAATTTAACCCTGTAGATTAATTTTGGTGGAGCTGCAGCAGGGTCCGGGTCTGGCACGTCTGCCGCCAGCAGAGCCATGAGCAGCTGGGACAGGGTCTGTCCTCCTCGCTGCAGAAACCGCCGGGTCGGTAACGTGTCTGCTGCGCGGCATCCTCGCCTGAGGACTGGCGAGCATGCACCCGATCTTCAAAAATAAATCCATCACAGGAGCAGGGAGTGGGTGAAGCCGCTGCAGATATAAAGGTCAAATTATAAAGGCCATGTTAAAATATGCTGATAGGAAATGACAGCTTATAAGTACTCTGTTATCTAATTACTTATGTCAGGCAGATAAGTCTGGACAGCAATTATTTTTAACCTAAATCACGCAAACAACTACTGCAGGAGCTCTCCTGGTTCTCAACATTTCTTTTAATTATCATTTTTGGGGCAAAACCTGGAGCTTTGCAGGACAAACAGCTATCTTAAAGGGTTGCTTTTCACTTTCTCCGGAGTCTGAAGGTGGGGATGCTGCTTTAGTTATCTTTTTTTTCCCCCTCCTGAGAAAAGTAAACCCTACGCATGGTAGTCCACGGGTAACCTGCAGGGCTGAGCCTTGTTTGCCTTGCACGAGGAGGGGGACTGGGCTTTATTTTCCTGCTGACGTTGCCGGAAAGGGGCAAAGGGAAGAGCCACGGCCGAAGACAGAAGTTCCTCACGCAGGAGGAGGGCAGCCCTGCGTCCTGCGGGGTTGGCGAGGTGAACGTTAGCGCGGTGATTTGGAGAGGCTGAGAGTTGGTCCTTACCCTGCCACAGCCTCGTTGTGTGACCGTAGGGCAGGCACGGGACTGAGCGAGGGACTGCACCCGGGAGAGGAGCCACGCAGGAGCACGTGGGGCTCGTGGTCTACACGACCACACGAGAATGGAGGTCACAGGCTGTGACTCCATCTCTAACTGCACCCAAAGTGATGCCGCGAGGTGTCCCTAAGCCCAGAGCAAGAGCACGGGATGGGAAACCCCGTTGCCCTTTTGCAGGCGGGGGTCACAGCCTTTTGCTCCAGCCTGGCACACAAAATCCAGGTCCTCTTGGTCCAGCATCAGCTCCCAGCCTCTGCACGACCTAAAATCTTCCCTCATCTTGCTGGTGAGGCTTTCTAGCCAAAAATATTTCTCTGTGCCTTATGGAGAGATCTTGGGACCACGTATCATCTTACAGAGAGCTTCAGTCTTGGCTCTTTGACCTGTGCCTGGGGGAGCTGCCCCCCTTCTCTCAAGGTCTTTTGAATATCAGCAGAGACGTTCATCATCCTGGGGCCTCGAGGAAGGTATTGATCACGAATGATGAATCGGCGCATGTGTCGTGCAGGAGGAGTGATTAGTTAATGGATGAAAGATGTGAGAGCTTGTGCTTTCATCCCGGGTCGCTGTTTGTTCCTCCCCCCCCCCGACGCGAGGCTCCCCCTGCCCCGGCGGTGTGGGAGATGCAAAGGAGAGCGAGGGATGGGCTGTGGGACGGAGCCAGTGGGTGCTGGTGGGACCTTCTCCTGGGGACACAGCCTGGGTCTTCCTGGGTGGCACCACCACAGTTGGCAACTGGGTTTTTGGGGAGAGGGAAGGTTAAATGAAACGCTGCTTTGGTCCGTGATGGTGAAACCAAGAGGACCCCGTGCAGCAGACGACACAGGAGGACCCCTTGATGAAATGAAGTCTTTCTCCAGTTTTGCACCAGTG
The DNA here is from genome assembly GCA_013401315.1 of Balaeniceps rex. Taxonomy (NCBI): domain Eukaryota; kingdom Metazoa; phylum Chordata; class Aves; order Pelecaniformes; family Balaenicipitidae; genus Balaeniceps; species Balaeniceps rex. The sequence goes on along the minus strand of VYZW01006434.1, from coordinate 2,314 downwards.
CCATGGAGCTTACATGGCCCTTCCATCTGCAACGCAGCCCCTGCGGCTCCGGCCACAGTCTGAGCAGGGCAATGAACGTCGCTGCGGCAGTGCCCTTCCAAACCAGGTAGATTTCCAAACCGGGGGCGTTTATTCTGCAAACAGCGTTAGAGTCATTATACCAACCGAAACTGCTAACGAGCGGCTTCGGTAAAGATCTACTGGTTTAAATGGACTTTCCCTCTCTCTCCCACTCTCGAAAGATCTTTTACTTTAAAGAACTATCATTCATTTCACCTCCAAGGCTAAAATGTCACCTTCTTTTAGCTCTTTTATCTTTCCAACTTGGCCTGACTGACGCATCCTTGAGCAGCGGGTTTGCAGCAATGCTCCAGCCCCGTGGCATGGAGAGGTGCCGCATGATATGGTCCACAGGGACCACCAGGGACACGGGTGGGGGCTTGAAGCACCAACACTAAAGAAATATCCATAGCAGGATAGCTGTGGAGGTCCGTAGCTTTGGAGACAAAGCGAGGAAGGAGGAGATGCCACTTGCCCCTCGGTCCGGGTTCTCTCCCAGCCTGCAGGAATTACTGCAAATAACGATTTATTAACTCTTTGTAAACCCACACAGTATCGCATGACCCCACCGAGAGCTCTTCTGCATGAGACGTTATTCCAAAGGGCTGCTTCTGATTGATTTTTCTTCACCCCTGATTTTTTCCCCCCTATATGAATGTTTTGGAAGAAAAGCACATTATTCCAAATGCGATTAAGTAATTTGGAAGAGGATTATGGTGTTTTGGAATAACACCCTCTTATTCCAGAATGAGATCAGTCACACGGGGAGTTAATCGGAAACAGCTATTTTGCTCCTCTGGGAAGCCTCCACCACCATGACGAACAGTCGGACTACCGGAGTCGCTCCCACCGCCTGCTGCCCGCTGTTGCCTTCTTCCACCCATGGGGTGTAAGGCCAGCCGGTGCGTTATGACTCAATAATTTAGAGATATAATTTAATTCTTTCTGGGCTTGACTCTGGGCTTTTTGTAGTAGTGAAGACCTCAGAGCCCTCCGTAGAAATTGCAGCGCATAGGCATTTCATGGGCTGAAAAGCGAGATGGTTTGTAAAGGGCTGTTGCCTTCAAGAGACATTTGCTTCCCCAAAAACCTCTCCATTTATTTCAGTAAGGGCTGGATCAAACCACCCCGGAGGCATCCGCGCTCACACCCACAGCGTTGCTCTTCCCACCAGCCGTGGGGCTGCGCTACCCCGCTAGCGAGCTGCGTCCCTTGGCCATGGTCACGAAGGGCATCAGCATCGCCCGTAACGCCGCATCCTCCGCGTGCGCGCACGACTCTGCCGCTGCAGCCATCGCACTTCATGATGCCACAACCCAGAAACTGTGGGCTTCCGTATGCCATAAATTATTTTTTTCGTCCTCTGATATGTATTTATTATTGAAAATTAAAGGGTTTCCTAAATTTTTATTTCCGAGCTGGGCCAAACACACTTAGGCAGTAAGCAATGCATATTTATTTCCAGCTTGAGAAGGAAAAATATAACTTCCTTCCTCGTGTTTCTATAATTTCTTTTCTGTGCATATGCAAATTGCCGGTTTATTTGTGCAAGATTTATGCAGCTAAATGATGGGGAATTATAGAGGTAATTCAGCACTTAGAAAGGAGAGAGACAATTGCTGCAATTTGCTTGTGCCATGCGCTAATTCCTTCAGAAAATGCTTTTTGCTCATTTATTTGCACCGAGCACTGATTTCTGCACCCCTAAAGCAAGCTTGGGAAATTTTCTCCAGGGTCAAGATACTGCAAATGGTACCTATTTCTTTCCGCCCGTGCCATCGCCTCCCCATAATACTTTATAGCAATTAGTAACGATAATGAAATATAGCTGTGATTTCTCAGCGCTGGAGAAACGCAGCCAGCGCTTGCGAATCAAGCACATTTTCTGGTCAAATTGGCCATTTCAGCATGCTGCGCAGGAAGCTTTAAATCCACCTCGATGGATCCCTACGAGCTAAGCTCCGTGGGGGGGAATAACGCTGTTGGAAGCAGATTTTTTTCTTTGCCAAAACTGAACCTGCTCTGCGAGGTGATGCTCACGGGTTTGGGGAAACCGCTCACCCCGGCTCGAGCTGATGCGTCGTGCGTGCTGGCAAGCATCATCCTCGCTGATGCAGCAAGACCTTGGCTTGCAAAGCCAGCGGCAGCGAGAACTGGGGCATTTCCCAGGTTTTCCTCCTGGGTGAGGCTGAGCAGGGAAATCCCACGGGGCTGGGATCATAGAATCATAGAATTGTTTAGGTTGGAAAAGACC